>WNYA01000925.1:36508-99414 GCA_019512145.1 Engystomops pustulosus | reverse complement strand
TCTCCTGCGTTCCTGTGCCTTTTGTGTCTCCAGCGTTCCTGAGTCCCTCCGTGTTCCTGTGTTACCTGAGCTCCTCCGTATTCCTGTGTACCAGTGTTCCTCCGTGCTGCTATCCTGTGTGTTGTGTTCCTGTACCCATCTGCTTGGACCTCCTGTTGCTGACCCCGGATCGGACTTTGACATTGCATCTCTGCCGCTTGCCCTGACCCTGTGCCTGGACTTTGACCTCGACCTTGACCGCCACTGCAGACAAGTCACGCCTGAGGAACGACCTGGTGGTACCACGCCGTAGCTTGTCTAACCTGCCTTGCGGTGTACCGGGTACCACTTAGATTCCAGTCCCAGGTAGTGGCTTGTGTCATCGTCCGCAGTGGTCCTGAGGATCCACACCTGCAAGCCTGACAGTTACATCCTACAAAAAAAATGTCAGTGTCCTTATAGGGAAAGTCTGTCTCAAACACAAAGCTACTTTTATGCAATATAGTGAGAACATTTTGTAAAATAAGCCCCTGGTGTCCGATATGGTGTTGGCGCACCGGTTTCGGCAGGTGCGGCCCCTCCTTTCCTTCTGTCAGATGATGTAGTGGTTGATGGGAGGTCAACACCTCAGATGATCACTGATAAGTCAGGAAGGTGACCTCTGAGGCCTTTGATTGTCTGCAGCTGTGACTGTCTACTGGTTCTCCATCTGACCACAAAAAAATTGGAAGCCAGAATCGGGGGTCGAGTCCGTAACAGCAGGTTTATTCTACTCATTGTAACGTTAATGTTACATTACTGCACCTTTGCTGGTGTATTATATTATGACTTTATATCAAATTGAATGGAGAATTAGTACAATATCCGTATAGAAACAGATAAAATATTCATGCTATATCATGGGATCTGACAATTCCTCACCTGGCTTCTCTCACCCCATCAGTCACGGGTCCTCATTGAGCGTTGATGGAGGGGTCTGATCCTCCCAGGTCGCCCGTGCCTCTCATCCAGTCTCTGCTCAATGATTTCTACTCAATTAAGCATTCAGCGTGAGCGAGACTCTGCAAGGACTCACTGCCTCCTCCAGAGTCTCACTAATGTGTTGGTCTTTGATAGAATTTTTTGACAGTTCCTCTGGGTCCTGTCAGGCTCCAGGTAAGTGCAGTGGAAGTGAAAGCCTTGAGAGGGTGATGGATGATACAGATTGCTGGAGAACAGGCATTTACATTGTTCATGAATATCGTTCAGCCTCCACATCTGTCCTGCCCGAGACTGAAGTTTTATATTGAGAAGATCGACAATGTATTCATGCAAATATAATGACAAAAAATTCACAGACCCACCTCAGGAAGCTCCAGATGCAGCAGAGCTAGAAATGTTATATGATACATCTCTGATGCTATGTGTGTGGGGTGTAAAAGCCTTTAAAGGGGGTTGCCCATGAAAGAAAATTCTCAAATATCAAATATCACCTAGTGATGTTTACACAATAAAGATAATTTTTAACCCCCGTACTTTACAATGTTTTTTTGCTGTTTTAGCTCCTATCACTCAGTGATGGTCGGTGTAAGATTCCAGCGTGTGAGCGGGGACTCTCGAAGCAGGTACTTCATGGTCCCTGTGCTATGAGATGCTGTGTGCTGACAATGTGCTTAGATTATCAGGGTCCAGGTTTATATACACTTTCATTTATCTTCTGAACATTTACTAGTATCTGACACAAAGAGAGATAAGACAAATCAGAGATGAGATGCATATTACACACAATGACACTCTCAAGCTATGACACTGGTATCACAGCCATTACATCCTTTCAGATCTGCTATATACCCCCCTCCCTCTCCCCTGGATAAAGATCTTATCTGCCTGTAGATCTTATCTGCCTGTAGGAGGAAGAGAGAAGTTCAGTGCAGCATCAGAAAGGAGAACAATGGGGCACATTTACTTACCTGATCCTGTCGCAATCCCCGATCCAGACTGTCTGACGAGGATGAAGTCCGGCGTGATTCACCAAGATTGTGTGCCCAATATCCTGCATGTGTCGCTTCTCCGCTGAGGTCTGCCGGAGGTCACCATCTTCTTGCCGGTGTATGTGAGTGCTTGTATTGCTACACAATTAGAATTTTTAATCCCGCGCTTAGTTTTAATCAGTCGGGTTGCCCGACGGCCGCTCCCCCCCATTTGTGTCGCATGAAAGTAGGCGCGAGTGAGGCAAAATCTGATCGTGTGCGCCAGAAACCCCTGTTAAATGCGGAAATAGTCGGGAAACCCGGCGGAAATGCGGTCGCGGACCCTTAGTAAATGTGCCAAAATATGTCTGCTGACCCTAAAGTCAGAAGATCCATGGTCAGGTCCAGGGGCAACAAAAATTGTGTACACCAGGACTGATATAGAGGTGGGACTTACATCTGTTAAATGCTGTATTTTTTGTTAATAACAGTGAATTATTGATTTAGTTTTTTTGTTATCCTTAGTACATTTAAGAATCTTGTCTTTGCAAAAGTACCCCTTTAAAAGTCTCACACCCCTCCCTCAGGGCTGTTTTTTGGCACTGGACCACCACCCTGCCCTGTACTTGATGCAGCAGAGCACAGAAGCTCTCAGCTCCTGTGCTCCCCTGCTTTCTATCAATCACTTAGATCGTGAGCCCGGCCTGTTTGCTCATAGCTGCAGCTGGCTGGATTTGTCCCAGTTCTGATGTTCATTCATCGCCTGCACTGGAGATGTGAAGAAGACGGCGAGAGGAGCAGGTAAGCATGTTTTTTTTAATCATTGGCTACAGAGGGTAGCACAGTGACTACATGGGCATGGGGCAGCACAAGCTACTAGGACTTGGGGGTAGGACTGTGACTACTGACTACTTGGGGGCAGCTCTTGCTACTGGAGGATGCACTCTGACTATTTGGGTGCAGCACTGGATACTGGGACTTGGGGGCAACACTGTGACTACATAGGGTGGCACTTGCTACTGAGGGCAACACTGTGACTACTTTTGTGCAGCACGGGATGCTGGGACATAGGGGCAGCATTGTGAGTGCTTGAGTACAGCACCGGATACTGAGGCATGGGGAAAACACTGTGACTGCATTGGGGCATAACTGACTACTGCGGCACGGGGGTAGCATTGTGACTACTTGGGGAAGCACTGGCTACTGGGGAAAGAACTAGATACTGGGGTAAAGGAGTAGCACTTTGACTATTTGGGGCAACACTGACTACTGGGGCATGGAGGCAGCACTGTGACTACTTGGGGCAGTACTGACTACTGGGGGCGGCACTGTGACTACTTTGGAACAGCACTGGCTACAGCGGGCAACACTGTAACTACTTGGGGACAGAAATGGCTACTGCGGGCATCACTGTGACTACCAAGTGGTAGCACTGTGACTACTTGGGGGGAGGACTGTGACTACTGGCTACTGGAGTATCATTGGCTACTGGCGGCACCACTGTGAATAATTGTGGTCAGCACTGGAACAACTTGGCTACTGGGGGAGCACTGGATGAAGCCATGTGGCTTCTGGGGGCAGGTGCTGTGACTATGGCGACTGTAGGGGCATAATTGTGATATCTAAGGGAACAACAGAAAACTATAAAACTTGTCATAAGATGGTGGAGGAGATGATGAAAAAATGAAAAATCTAACTTGTTTCTGTTTCTAAATACCCCATTCTGGTGGGAAGAAGTTGACATATCCTCCAGATAGAACCAGATGAAATAAAATTTCTCTAACCAAAGACGTCATATGTGAGTTGCTGGATTTACAGTTAATGCTGGTATTACTCATTATCTCACAATACACAACATTGATCTTGGTTTTGGTTCTGTTTTCATGTACTTATACATCTCTATTATAAACACATATACATACATGGCTTTCATGATTAAAGGGGTTGTCCAGACTTTTTTTTATTGGTAAAAAAGCAGTTGTACTTACCCCTCTTGCGCTCCAGTCCAGCAGTTATACAGCAGTGATATTAGGACCACAGCGCTCTCTGTGCCGCTTCAGTCTATGGCCTGTGTGTTACACGGACAGCAGCCAGGACCTGCAGTGGTTGCCGCTCTGGTTGTGATGTCACTGCTGCACCTCTGTATACATACAGACCAGGGGTGAGGGGGGAGTATAACTGCTTTCTTGTTTTGACGCCCCCACCCCCAGCTCAGACAGCCCCTTTAACCCCTTTCACCCGGGCTCAGAAGCTGTTACTGGATCCCGCAGTAACAGCCAGGATCGCGACTATCGCAATCCCGGCTGTTTAACCCTATAGACGCCGCGGTCATTGTGAGCATGCATTGTGTGCATGGTACGGAGGTGCCGATCGTTGCCATGGCAACCCTGAAGCCCGATAAGGACCCCAGGGTTGCCGTTACTAGAAGCCTGTTAGGAAGCAGAATGCATAGGCTGACTATGTAATATGCTGCAATACATTAGTATTGCAGTATATTACAATGAAAAAGTGATCAAATGATCACTTGTTCATGTCCCACCCTGGGACAAAATAAAACAGTAAAAAAAAGTTTAAAAAAAACAAAGTGCAATTAAAAAAAATTATTAAAAAAGAATAAAAGTCCCCCGAAGTCCCATCCCATGCAATAATACAATAAAACATAAAAAAAAGTGAAAATCACCAAAAAAACACAACATTTGGGCATCAAAACGTCCATTACAACCCATACAATAAAATAAAATAGTCACTGAACCCGTACAGTGAACGCCGTAAAAAAACAAACAAAAAAACTTGCAAAAATTATGAAATTTTCACATCTGACCTCATAAAAAGCGCATAAAAAGTAATCAAAAAGTAGAATTTACCCCCACATGATACCAAGAACAAGTACAACTTGTCCTGCAAAAAATAAGCCATAAACCAGCTCTGTAAACAAAAAAATATATAAATGTTCTGCCAATTGTACATGGCGATACAAAAACAAGCAAATTTCTCCAAAAATTAGTTCTATATTCTGCAAAACAAGTTAACCATAAAAAAAGCCATATAAATGGGGTATCGCCGTAATCGTGATGACCCATAGAATAAAGATAACACATTATTTTAATGGTACGGTGAACGTCTGGCGAAAAAAATGCTAAAAACCATAAACAAGAATTAATGATTTTTTTAACCACCACCAAGAAAGAGTTAATAAAATCTGATTATCAGCTATTAAACCCCCTGAATTATGTACCTGAAAAGTGGATTTCATCCACAAAAAAAAATTATCTCCCATATGTCTAAATTACAAAAAAATAAACATTTTATAGCCTGTAAGATGTGATGTTGCAGATCTGCTCTGAATGGCGCAGCTTCCCTTCTATGCCCGGCCGTGTGCCCATACAGCAGTCACCACCACATATGGGGCATCCTCATACTCGGGAGAAATTGGGTATCAAACTTTGTGGAGTTTTTTGTCATTTAATACTTTGTAACGGTTTCATTTTTGGCCAAAATTAATACATTGTCTAAAAAAATGACAGCTTGTATATTACACCTTCATATTGTTTTAATCCATGTGAAGCATCTAAAGGGTTAACACACTTCTTAAAGTTGATTTTTTACACATTGAGGGGTGTAGTTTCTAAAATGACATGATTTATGGGGTTTTACTGCTGATTAGGCCTCTCAAAGTCAGTTAAAGCTGAGCATGTGCCTCTAAATAAGGGTTTTGGCGATTTTCATAAAAATTAGAAAAATTGCACCCAAAATTCTGAACCTCCTAACAACCTAAAAAAGAGAGGATGCATAAAACCCTATGCTGATATAAAGCAGACATTCGGGAAATGTTAGTTATAAAGTTACTTGGGTGCTATGACTATCTGCCTGAAAAGCAGAAAATTTTGAACTTTGAAAATGAAAAATTTTCTGAAATTTTTGCCAAATTTAAATTTTTTTCATAACTAAACACAAAAGATATCATCAAAATTTTTCTATTACTTTGAAGTACAATGTGTGACGGAAAAACAATCTCAAAATCCCCTGGATATGTTAAAGCGTCGCAAAGTTATAACCTCCTATAATGACACAGGGCAAATTTTAAAAATCAGGCCTGGTCCTAAAGGTCTAAAATGGCATAGACACGAAGGGGTTAATTATGGATAGCGCTGTATATGTGTCAGTGGGTCAGTAGTTTAGGGTTAATGGGACTAGGTGTAAGTGGCTTAGGGTTAGTGGACACATTTAAGTCCCTGGTGGTTACATTCGCCCACTGCGCTTGAATTACATATAGGAACACAATTCATGCACAGTGGGGAGGAGTTGCACAATGCAAAACAGGTGGAGCGCATTCCTGATCACAAGGGTTTCATTGTAAGTGCAGATGTGATCAGAAGAAATTCCTCCCCTCTGGAATTGCCTTCCTAAACAAATGCAGCCGAGGCATGTACATTTGATGAACGCGTAACATGATTATAAATGATGTGCCATACTTGAGCTTTTATTTGTCTTACTCCATTTGGGGATGAGAAAATTTTCCTGTGCTCGTGGTGATTTCGTAAAGTCAATGGGAATCCCTGTATGAAGGTTAAAGGGTAAATGCCAGGTGGCGACCTCATACGGCAGCCCTAATCACCATCAGTGTAGTATCAATCATCAAATGTTGCCTTATAATCAGTAAATCTTAAGGATGGGTATTAGGAAGGAAAAGATGGAAGAAAGTCAAAATGACAAAAGAAAATACAATGGGGCACATTCACTAAGGGTCTGAACGCCGCATTTTCGTCGGGTTTCGTGATTTTTTGACGTTTTCCCCTGAATTGCCCTGGCTTTTTGGCGCACGAGATCGGATTATGTTGCATCGACGCCGGCTTGCATGTGACACAAATCGGGGGATGTGGACTTTGGAAAACCCCACTGATTCGGACAAATCGCGGAATAAGGTCAACTCCGGTGGACACGACAGATGCAGGAAATTGGACGCACGATCTTAGTGAATTGCGGCAGACCCGAATCCTTGTCAGGCAATGCACGGTGGGGATCGCTACAGGACAGGTAAGTAAATGTGCAGATAAACCCTCTAAATTATGAGACTCTGAGTATGAGTCCTCTCTGAGCACATTCTTTGCCTCCGTTTTGGGGGCTCTTATCAACACTAAAGTGAGCTGAGGACACCAAAGGATATCAGTTTAATGGATCATTCTGTATACAATGTCCACAGTATAGTCAGTGTCAAAATCACTTACTCCTGGACATCAAAGTCTTCCGCTCCCAGAAGACTTTTGCTCGTAGCAAGGAATCTGGTTCACACAGATCTTATGATCACAGAAGAACTTCTGCCAGGTTCTTCAATGCTTTTGGAAGACAATGATTCCTTGTTTTAGGTTCGGCGCGATTTTCAATATTCCATTAATACTTGCGTAATATTTTTCATTTATGTTTTCATGTGGAGTCTTCAGGTTTATGTTACATTATACTTTTATATCTCTTTTTCGGCTAAAATACCTTGTAGGTAAAATATATGATGTGCAGCTTGTGTTAACGATCCAGAAACTCATATCAAGAAGATCTAAAGGCTCTGATATTATCTAATTAATATTACAGAATATTAATGGATAATTGAAAGGTGGGCTGCAGAGGTTCTTCTATAATCAAAATATCTCCACGTACCAGACTAGTTGCCAGGAGCAGAAGACTTTTATGTCCAAGATTCCAGGATCATCTGTCAGATACCTGTCCAGCAAAGAGCACAAGTACAACTAGTTTACTAGAGAGAGGTTGAGTAAATGTAGCAGAGGTCACATACACAGAACAGCAAAGCAAAAGCACGCAGCAATAGGGAAAACGTGTGAGGAGACTAGTACAACCCGACTGGTGTAATGGAACCGGGCAGGTATATAAAGGAGATACTCTACTGGATTGGCTGTCTATTATGCTAGTAACCTTTGCTGGACAGGGCTTGGGTGCTGAGAGCTTGGCGTGGCTCAATCAATCCCAACACAGTGGCAAGCTAACACAAGACAGAAAGGAAAATCAACGCCACCCAAGCCGCACTTTGGCATAGAAGGCATCCGAATACGTTCTTAACAGAGTGCTACAAGTTTTAGGGAAGGATCTGCTCAAATTACAATTGTAACATCCCCTTCTCGTTGGAGGATTTTGCTGACCTCCAGTTTTCCAACGTTTTCAGGGATTGTGCCGCTGTGACAGTTATTTAGAAGGCGATTTTGTTGCACGCAATCGGACTGTGTCATAATCGCGCTGGTTTTCATGAGACACAAATTGGGGGCGAGTTGTCGATCCAACGGATTTGGACAAAGCGCCGGATTTAACTTTAAAATTGTGTCGCAAGCCAAGCACTTACATGCACCCGGAGGAAGATGGTGAACTCCGGCGGACCTGAGCAGATATCGGGCGCATGATCTTAGTGAATCGCACCAGACTGCCTGATCGTTGGACACTCCAGACCCCATGAACTCAAGTGGCTGGATAAGTAAATGTGCCCCTTTCTGTTTTTCCCACCTAACCGGCTCTTGGAGTTCTTATACATCCCAAACACCAAATGATCAGCGACTACCAGTGTGAGGACTGAGACATAGCAGATGTCACAGAAGAAGATGCAGACCGTACAGAAGCACGGTCACAGCATAGCCAAGGTCAATGCCATGTATGTGATCAGAATTACAAGGAAAATTCGATGATATCATCCGGAGACAAGTCAAGATACTGGAAACTATGAAGAAGTGCGTGCAGAAGTAAGTAATCAGAAAAGTGTCAATCAGGGCAGATTTTGGAGTCGCCCCCTTCTGCTTTGATGACAGCATTGCATGCTCTAAGCAATCTCTCTCTCAGCATCAAGGGGCAGTTACCTGAATGGAGAGCACTTTTTCGCTGCTCATACCTACTTATCTCTAGTTTGTGGAGGCCATATCATCCTATGTAGCCCTCCTTCACTTTAGAGATGTGATTTACAATCCAGAAAATGGAAAAGCAAGAAAAATCCATGGAATGAAGACATGGGTCCAAGCTTTTTCCTGGTAACTGTGTTACCTTGTTACTTAATTGAGTTTTTCCATGAATGAAGATTCTGACATTTCAATCCCCTAGTGATGTTAAAACAATAAAGATCATTTTATCTCCTTACTTTACAATCTTACTCTGTTTTATTGCTGTTTTAGCTCCTGTCACTTTTTAACTTGCTCGGTACAAAATCCCAGGGTGTGGGCGGGGCCTCTCTAAGCAGACACATTATGATCCATCTAGTTTTGTGGGGTGACAATGTGGTTAAAATATCAGGGTACAGGTGTATATACGCTTTCATCTGGCTTTTGACATTGTACTAACACACTGACACATAGAAAGAGATGAGACAGATCAGAGCTGCATGAGATGGTTACACAGAGGCTGATAAACCATTACACTGTTACACTGTGAGCTGTGCTACATCTCACAGATATATGCCTGCCTCCCCCTTCCCCTGGATCACTTATCTCCTTGTGGCTTGTAGTTTTCAGCCTCTCTCCCTGCTCACCATGTCCTGGAAGGAAGTGAATCATTGAGTGTCTCTGAGCTCCATGCAGGGGGTGGGGCTACAGGCTCAGAGCAGAGATCTCATCTGCATGATCTCACATAGAAATCCAAGATGATGCCCAAACCTAAGTGAGAAGTTACAGGGTTGTGTCTAGGGGCAACTGAAATTGTGTACAGCAGAACTGATAGAGACAGTTGGACTTATATCTGTGAAATGCTGTAACAGTGAATTATAGAATGTGTTATTTTGTTATCCTAAGTTCATATAAGAAACTTGTCTTCGTGGGAATAAACCTTTAAAGCTAAAAATTGTTACAAAGTTAACTACAGCCTTTTACTTTTACATGTACTTTTATTGTTATACATATAGTTAAATAGTTTAGTATTAGTTCTGGAAAACATACAGGTCCATCAAGTTCACACATAGCAATTAACCCTTTTGCATTTCAATTTCCAAAGATGCCATTTAGGCTCAGGACAATCAATAGATTATCTTTATCATGGCAACCTGTAGTGAAGCTGAAGCCATGGATGTTATGATCAACAGCTGGAGCCATGTTATTGACTACTGGACAGCTTGACACCTAAATACCCTTCCCACTACAATGAGTTGAGTTCCAGTTGAGATGATGTCAACCATTCCCACAGAGGCTCACTGCAGTGATGGCTGGAGGCATGACATGACTGAATTGAGGCATGGGTAAATAATTAAATAACAGAAATAACAAAAACATCATGAAAAGCACAAAAAATTACAATGATATTAACCTGTTGTATAATTATGTGCCCTGATCTCCAAAGAATCCGTATAATTGGACATAAAGAACAGGGATGAGGGTCATTCCAAAATCAATAATCAGTGCGGGAGCCGAGCATCTGGGACAGACTGACCGTACTCTGGGGAAAAAGCTCTTTATCCACAGAATTAACTTGTTTTCTTTCTAGAGACCAGTGTCTGCTATAAGATTAGAGCTGCTCCTTAGTAGAGTAGGTGAGTTAGGGCAGGTCATGGTTGTCATTGACAATGAGGAAGACTGAGGCTATATAAGAGAGGGCTGTAAGAATGTATCCAACATAGCAGGAAAAGGGAAGTTGTCGTAATAATGTATCCATTATAATTGGAAAAGGAATAGTCCATAAGAATGTATCCAACATAGCAGAAAATGGAAGAAGTCATAATAAAGGAAGAGGACATAAGTATGTCTCCAACATAGAAGGAAAGGGAAGAGGCTGTAAATATGGATCCAACATGGCAGGAAATGGAAAAGCCATAACAAAATATCCAACATGGGAGGAAAAGGAAGAGGATGTAACAATGTATCCAACCCTAAAGTCAGAAGATCCATGGTCAGGTCCAGGGGCAACAAAAATTGCTTACACCGGACTGACATAGAGGCTGGACTTATATCTGTTAAATACTGTATTTTTGTTAATAACAGTGAAATAGAAATTTAGTTTTTTTGTTATCCTCAGTACATTTAAGAATCTTGTCTTTGTAAAAATACCCCTTTAAAAGTCTCACACCCCTCCCTCAGGGCTGATTTTTGGCACCGGACCACCACCCTGCCCTGGGAGAAGGGGGGTGTTGGGCATTGTCCAAACAGGGGCTGGGCACATCCGCCCAGCACCTGCTCCATACACTACCCCTGTACTTGATTCAGTGGAGTACAGCAGCTCTCAGCTCCTGTGCTCCCCTGCTCTCTATCAATCACGCAGATCGTGAGCCCGGCCTGTTTGCTCATAGCTGCAGTGCAGGCGATGTGTGACTGGTCTATGACTGGATTTGTCCCAGTTCTGATGTTCATTCATTGCCTGCACTGGAGATGTGAAGAAGACGTCGAGAGGAGCGGGTAAGCATGTTTTTTTTTTTAAATTGTTGGCTACAGGGGGTAGCAGTGTGCCTACAGGGGCACGGGGCAGCACTTGCTGCTAGGACATGGGGGCTGGACTGTGACTACTTGGGGGCAGCTCTGGCTACTGGAGGCAGCACTCTGACTACTTGGGTGTAGCACTGAATACTGGGACTTGGGGGCAACACTGTGACTACATGGGGTGGCACTTGCTACTGAGGGCAACACTGGGACTAATTTTGTGCAGCACTGGATGCTGGGACATATGGGCAGCACTGTGACTGCTTGGGTACAGCACTGGATACTGAGGCGTGGGGGCAACACTGTGACTACTTTGGGGCATCACTGACTACTGTGGCATGGGGTAGCATTGTGACTACTTGGGGAAGCACTGGCTATTGGGGAAGGCACTAGATACTGGGGTAAGGGAGTAGCTCTTTGACTATTTGGGGCAACACTGACAACTGGGGCATGGGGGCAGCACTGTGACTACTTGGGGCAGCACTGACTACTGGGGGCAGCACTGTGACTACTTTGGGACAGCACTGGCTACAGCGGGCAACACTGTGACTTCTTTGGGACAGGAATGGCTACTGCGGGCATCACTGTGACTACCTAGTTGTAGCACTGTGACTACTTGGCGGGAGGACTGTGACTACTGGCTACTGTATGAGAACATTTTCCTGTGCTTGTGGTCATTTCATAAAGTCGATGGGAATTCCTGTATGAAGGTTAAAGGGTAAATGCCAGGAGGTGACCTCATAAGGTGGCCCTAATCACCTAATCAGTGTAGTATCAATCATGAAATGTTGCCTTATAATCAGTAAAACTTAAGGATGGGTATTAGAAAGGTAAAGATTGAAAAAAAAATCAAAATGACAACAGAAAATACAATTACTTGGGATCTGGGTGCGGATACACCCTCTAATCTCTGAATCAATGAAGCAGAAATTATGAGACTCCGGGTATGAGTACTCTCTGAGCACATTCTTTGCCTCAGTTTTGGGGGCTCTCATCGACACTAAAGTGAGCTGAGGACACCAAAGGATATCAGTTTAATGGATTATTGTTTCTGTATACAATGTGCACAGTTCTCCTGCGTTCCTGTGCCTTTTGTGTCTCCAGCGTTCCTGAGTCCCTCCGTGTTCCTGTGTTACCTGAGCTCCTCCGTATTCCTGTGTACCAGTGTTCCTCCGTGCTGCTATCCTGTGTGTTGTGTTCCTGTACCCATCTGCTTGGACCTCCTGTTGCTGACCCCGGATCGGACTTTGACATTGCATCTCTGCCGCTTGCCCTGACCCTGTGCCTGGACTTTGACCTCGACCTTGACCGCCACTGCAGACAAGTCACGCCTGAGGAACGACCTGGTGGTACCACGCCGTAGCTTGTCTAACCTGCCTTGCGGTGTACCGGGTACCACTTAGATTCCAGTCCCAGGTAGTGGCTTGTGTCATCGTCCGCAGTGGTCCTGAGGATCCACACCTGCAAGCCTGACAGTTACATCCTACAAAAAAAATGTCAGTGTCCTTATAGGGAAAGTCTGTCTCAAACACAAAGCTACTTTTATGCAATATAGTGAGAACATTTTGTAAAATAAGCCCCTGGTGTCCGATATGGTGTTGGCGCACCGGTTTCGGCAGGTGCGGCCCCTCCTTTCCTTCTGTCAGATGATGTAGTGGTTGATGGGAGGTCAACACCTCAGATGATCACTGATAAGTCAGGAAGGTGACCTCTGAGGCCTTTGATTGTCTGCAGCTGTGACTGTCTACTGGTTCTCCATCTGACCACAAAAAAATTGGAAGCCAGAATCGGGGGTCGAGTCCGTAACAGCAGGTTTATTCTACTCATTGTAACGTTAATGTTACATTACTGCACCTTTGCTGGTGTATTATATTATGACTTTATATCAAATTGAATGGAGAATTAGTACAATATCCGTATAGAAACAGATAAAATATTCATGCTATATCATGGGATCTGACAATTCCTCACCTGGCTTCTCTCACCCCATCAGTCACGGGTCCTCATTGAGCGTTGATGGAGGGGTCTGATCCTCCCAGGTCGCCCGTGCCTCTCATCCAGTCTCTGCTCAATGATTTCTACTCAATTAAGCATTCAGCGTGAGCGAGACTCTGCAAGGACTCACTGCCTCCTCCAGAGTCTCACTAATGTGTTGGTCTTTGATAGAATTTTTTGACAGTTCCTCTGGGTCCTGTCAGGCTCCAGGTAAGTGCAGTGGAAGTGAAAGCCTTGAGAGGGTGATGGATGATACAGATTGCTGGAGAACAGGCATTTACATTGTTCATGAATATCGTTCAGCCTCCACATCTGTCCTGCCCGAGACTGAAGTTTTATATTGAGAAGATCGACAATGTATTCATGCAAATATAATGACAAAAAATTCACAGACCCACCTCAGGAAGCTCCAGATGCAGCAGAGCTAGAAATGTTATATGATACATCTCTGATGCTATGTGTGTGGGGTGTAAAAGCCTTTAAAGGGGGTTGCCCATGAAAGAAAATTCTCAAATATCAAATATCACCTAGTGATGTTTACACAATAAAGATAATTTTTAACCCCCGTACTTTACAATGTTTTTTTGCTGTTTTAGCTCCTATCACTCAGTGATGGTCGGTGTAAGATTCCAGCGTGTGAGCGGGGACTCTCGAAGCAGGTACTTCATGGTCCCTGTGCTATGAGATGCTGTGTGCTGACAATGTGCTTAGATTATCAGGGTCCAGGTTTATATACACTTTCATTTATCTTCTGAACATTTACTAGTATCTGACACAAAGAGAGATAAGACAAATCAGAGATGAGATGCATATTACACACAATGACACTCTCAAGCTATGACACTGGTATCACAGCCATTACATCCTTTCAGATCTGCTATATACCCCCCTCCCTCTCCCCTGGATAAAGATCTTATCTGCCTGTAGATCTT
Source organism: Engystomops pustulosus (assembly GCA_019512145.1). Lineage (NCBI taxonomy): Eukaryota > Metazoa > Chordata > Amphibia > Anura > Leptodactylidae > Engystomops > Engystomops pustulosus. The sequence goes on along the minus strand of WNYA01000925.1, from coordinate 85,179 downwards.
ATCTGCCTGTAGGAGGAAGAGAGAAGTTCAGTGCAGCATCAGAAAGGAGAACAATGGGGCACATTTACTTACCTGATCCTGTCGCAATCCCCGATCCAGACTGTCTGACGAGGATGAAGTCCGGCGTGATTCACCAAGATTGTGTGCCCAATATCCTGCATGTGTCGCTTCTCCGCTGAGGTCTGCCGGAGGTCACCATCTTCTTGCCGGTGTATGTGAGTGCTTGTATTGCTACACAATTAGAATTTTTAATCCCGCGCTTAGTTTTAATCAGTCGGGTTGCCCGACGGCCGCTCCCCCCCATTTGTGTCGCATGAAAGTAGGCGCGAGTGAGGCAAAATCTGATCGTGTGCGCCAGAAACCCCTGTTAAATGCGGAAATAGTCGGGAAACCCGGCGGAAATGCGGTCGCGGACCCTTAGTAAATGTGCCAAAATATGTCTGCTGACCCTAAAGTCAGAAGATCCATGGTCAGGTCCAGGGGCAACAAAAATTGTGTACACCAGGACTGATATAGAGGTGGGACTTACATCTGTTAAATGCTGTATTTTTTGTTAATAACAGTGAATTATTGATTTAGTTTTTTTGTTATCCTTAGTACATTTAAGAATCTTGTCTTTGCAAAAGTACCCCTTTAAAAGTCTCACACCCCTCCCTCAGGGCTGTTTTTTGGCACTGGACCACCACCCTGCCCTGTACTTGATGCAGCAGAGCACAGAAGCTCTCAGCTCCTGTGCTCCCCTGCTTTCTATCAATCACTTAGATCGTGAGCCCGGCCTGTTTGCTCATAGCTGCAGCTGGCTGGATTTGTCCCAGTTCTGATGTTCATTCATCGCCTGCACTGGAGATGTGAAGAAGACGGCGAGAGGAGCAGGTAAGCATGTTTTTTTTAATCATTGGCTACAGAGGGTAGCACAGTGACTACATGGGCATGGGGCAGCACAAGCTACTAGGACTTGGGGGTAGGACTGTGACTACTGACTACTTGGGGGCAGCTCTTGCTACTGGAGGATGCACTCTGACTATTTGGGTGCAGCACTGGATACTGGGACTTGGGGGCAACACTGTGACTACATAGGGTGGCACTTGCTACTGAGGGCAACACTGTGACTACTTTTGTGCAGCACGGGATGCTGGGACATAGGGGCAGCATTGTGAGTGCTTGAGTACAGCACCGGATACTGAGGCATGGGGAAAACACTGTGACTGCATTGGGGCATAACTGACTACTGCGGCACGGGGGTAGCATTGTGACTACTTGGGGAAGCACTGGCTACTGGGGAAAGAACTAGATACTGGGGTAAAGGAGTAGCACTTTGACTATTTGGGGCAACACTGACTACTGGGGCATGGAGGCAGCACTGTGACTACTTGGGGCAGTACTGACTACTGGGGGCGGCACTGTGACTACTTTGGAACAGCACTGGCTACAGCGGGCAACACTGTAACTACTTGGGGACAGAAATGGCTACTGCGGGCATCACTGTGACTACCAAGTGGTAGCACTGTGACTACTTGGGGGGAGGACTGTGACTACTGGCTACTGGAGTATCATTGGCTACTGGCGGCACCACTGTGAATAATTGTGGTCAGCACTGGAACAACTTGGCTACTGGGGGAGCACTGGATGAAGCCATGTGGCTTCTGGGGGCAGGTGCTGTGACTATGGCGACTGTAGGGGCATAATTGTGATATCTAAGGGAACAACAGAAAACTATAAAACTTGTCATAAGATGGTGGAGGAGATGATGAAAAAATGAAAAATCTAACTTGTTTCTGTTTCTAAATACCCCATTCTGGTGGGAAGAAGTTGACATATCCTCCAGATAGAACCAGATGAAATAAAATTTCTCTAACCAAAGACGTCATATGTGAGTTGCTGGATTTACAGTTAATGCTGGTATTACTCATTATCTCACAATACACAACATTGATCTTGGTTTTGGTTCTGTTTTCATGTACTTATACATCTCTATTATAAACACATATACATACATGGCTTTCATGATTAAAGGGGTTGTCCAGACTTTTTTTTATTGGTAAAAAAGCAGTTGTACTTACCCCTCTTGCGCTCCAGTCCAGCAGTTATACAGCAGTGATATTAGGACCACAGCGCTCTCTGTGCCGCTTCAGTCTATGGCCTGTGTGTTACACGGACAGCAGCCAGGACCTGCAGTGGTTGCCGCTCTGGTTGTGATGTCACTGCTGCACCTCTGTATACATACAGACCAGGGGTGAGGGGGGAGTATAACTGCTTTCTTGTTTTGACGCCCCCACCCCCAGCTCAGACAGCCCCTTTAACCCCTTTCACCCGGGCTCAGAAGCTGTTACTGGATCCCGCAGTAACAGCCAGGATCGCGACTATCGCAATCCCGGCTGTTTAACCCTATAGACGCCGCGGTCATTGTGAGCATGCATTGTGTGCATGGTACGGAGGTGCCGATCGTTGCCATGGCAACCCTGAAGCCCGATAAGGACCCCAGGGTTGCCGTTACTAGAAGCCTGTTAGGAAGCAGAATGCATAGGCTGACTATGTAATATGCTGCAATACATTAGTATTGCAGTATATTACAATGAAAAAGTGATCAAATGATCACTTGTTCATGTCCCACCCTGGGACAAAATAAAACAGTAAAAAAAAGTTTAAAAAAAACAAAGTGCAATTAAAAAAAATTATTAAAAAAGAATAAAAGTCCCCCGAAGTCCCATCCCATGCAATAATACAATAAAACATAAAAAAAAGTGAAAATCACCAAAAAAACACAACATTTGGGCATCAAAACGTCCATTACAACCCATACAATAAAATAAAATAGTCACTGAACCCGTACAGTGAACGCCGTAAAAAAACAAACAAAAAAACTTGCAAAAATTATGAAATTTTCACATCTGACCTCATAAAAAGCGCATAAAAAGTAATCAAAAAGTAGAATTTACCCCCACATGATACCAAGAACAAGTACAACTTGTCCTGCAAAAAATAAGCCATAAACCAGCTCTGTAAACAAAAAAATATATAAATGTTCTGCCAATTGTACATGGCGATACAAAAACAAGCAAATTTCTCCAAAAATTAGTTCTATATTCTGCAAAACAAGTTAACCATAAAAAAAGCCATATAAATGGGGTATCGCCGTAATCGTGATGACCCATAGAATAAAGATAACACATTATTTTAATGGTACGGTGAACGTCTGGCGAAAAAAATGCTAAAAACCATAAACAAGAATTAATGATTTTTTTAACCACCACCAAGAAAGAGTTAATAAAATCTGATTATCAGCTATTAAACCCCCTGAATTATGTACCTGAAAAGTGGATTTCATCCACAAAAAAAAATTATCTCCCATATGTCTAAATTACAAAAAAATAAACATTTTATAGCCTGTAAGATGTGATGTTGCAGATCTGCTCTGAATGGCGCAGCTTCCCTTCTATGCCCGGCCGTGTGCCCATACAGCAGTCACCACCACATATGGGGCATCCTCATACTCGGGAGAAATTGGGTATCAAACTTTGTGGAGTTTTTTGTCATTTAATACTTTGTAACGGTTTCATTTTTGGCCAAAATTAATACATTGTCTAAAAAAATGACAGCTTGTATATTACACCTTCATATTGTTTTAATCCATGTGAAGCATCTAAAGGGTTAACACACTTCTTAAAGTTGATTTTTTACACATTGAGGGGTGTAGTTTCTAAAATGACATGATTTATGGGGTTTTACTGCTGATTAGGCCTCTCAAAGTCAGTTAAAGCTGAGCATGTGCCTCTAAATAAGGGTTTTGGCGATTTTCATAAAAATTAGAAAAATTGCACCCAAAATTCTGAACCTCCTAACAACCTAAAAAAGAGAGGATGCATAAAACCCTATGCTGATATAAAGCAGACATTCGGGAAATGTTAGTTATAAAGTTACTTGGGTGCTATGACTATCTGCCTGAAAAGCAGAAAATTTTGAACTTTGAAAATGAAAAATTTTCTGAAATTTTTGCCAAATTTAAATTTTTTTCATAACTAAACACAAAAGATATCATCAAAATTTTTCTATTACTTTGAAGTACAATGTGTGACGGAAAAACAATCTCAAAATCCCCTGGATATGTTAAAGCGTCGCAAAGTTATAACCTCCTATAATGACACAGGGCAAATTTTAAAAATCAGGCCTGGTCCTAAAGGTCTAAAATGGCATAGACACGAAGGGGTTAATTATGGATAGCGCTGTATATGTGTCAGTGGGTCAGTAGTTTAGGGTTAATGGGACTAGGTGTAAGTGGCTTAGGGTTAGTGGACACATTTAAGTCCCTGGTGGTTACATTCGCCCACTGCGCTTGAATTACATATAGGAACACAATTCATGCACAGTGGGGAGGAGTTGCACAATGCAAAACAGGTGGAGCGCATTCCTGATCACAAGGGTTTCATTGTAAGTGCAGATGTGATCAGAAGAAATTCCTCCCCTCTGGAATTGCCTTCCTAAACAAATGCAGCCGAGGCATGTACATTTGATGAACGCGTAACATGATTATAAATGATGTGCCATACTTGAGCTTTTATTTGTCTTACTCCATTTGGGGATGAGAAAATTTTCCTGTGCTCGTGGTGATTTCGTAAAGTCAATGGGAATCCCTGTATGAAGGTTAAAGGGTAAATGCCAGGTGGCGACCTCATACGGCAGCCCTAATCACCATCAGTGTAGTATCAATCATCAAATGTTGCCTTATAATCAGTAAATCTTAAGGATGGGTATTAGGAAGGAAAAGATGGAAGAAAGTCAAAATGACAAAAGAAAATACAATGGGGCACATTCACTAAGGGTCTGAACGCCGCATTTTCGTCGGGTTTCGTGATTTTTTGACGTTTTCCCCTGAATTGCCCTGGCTTTTTGGCGCACGAGATCGGATTATGTTGCATCGACGCCGGCTTGCATGTGACACAAATCGGGGGATGTGGACTTTGGAAAACCCCACTGATTCGGACAAATCGCGGAATAAGGTCAACTCCGGTGGACACGACAGATGCAGGAAATTGGACGCACGATCTTAGTGAATTGCGGCAGACCCGAATCCTTGTCAGGCAATGCACGGTGGGGATCGCTACAGGACAGGTAAGTAAATGTGCAGATAAACCCTCTAAATTATGAGACTCTGAGTATGAGTCCTCTCTGAGCACATTCTTTGCCTCCGTTTTGGGGGCTCTTATCAACACTAAAGTGAGCTGAGGACACCAAAGGATATCAGTTTAATGGATCATTCTGTATACAATGTCCACAGTATAGTCAGTGTCAAAATCACTTACTCCTGGACATCAAAGTCTTCCGCTCCCAGAAGACTTTTGCTCGTAGCAAGGAATCTGGTTCACACAGATCTTATGATCACAGAAGAACTTCTGCCAGGTTCTTCAATGCTTTTGGAAGACAATGATTCCTTGTTTTAGGTTCGGCGCGATTTTCAATATTCCATTAATACTTGCGTAATATTTTTCATTTATGTTTTCATGTGGAGTCTTCAGGTTTATGTTACATTATACTTTTATATCTCTTTTTCGGCTAAAATACCTTGTAGGTAAAATATATGATGTGCAGCTTGTGTTAACGATCCAGAAACTCATATCAAGAAGATCTAAAGGCTCTGATATTATCTAATTAATATTACAGAATATTAATGGATAATTGAAAGGTGGGCTGCAGAGGTTCTTCTATAATCAAAATATCTCCACGTACCAGACTAGTTGCCAGGAGCAGAAGACTTTTATGTCCAAGATTCCAGGATCATCTGTCAGATACCTGTCCAGCAAAGAGCACAAGTACAACTAGTTTACTAGAGAGAGGTTGAGTAAATGTAGCAGAGGTCACATACACAGAACAGCAAAGCAAAAGCACGCAGCAATAGGGAAAACGTGTGAGGAGACTAGTACAACCCGACTGGTGTAATGGAACCGGGCAGGTATATAAAGGAGATACTCTACTGGATTGGCTGTCTATTATGCTAGTAACCTTTGCTGGACAGGGCTTGGGTGCTGAGAGCTTGGCGTGGCTCAATCAATCCCAACACAGTGGCAAGCTAACACAAGACAGAAAGGAAAATCAACGCCACCCAAGCCGCACTTTGGCATAGAAGGCATCCGAATACGTTCTTAACAGAGTGCTACAAGTTTTAGGGAAGGATCTGCTCAAATTACAATTGTAACATCCCCTTCTCGTTGGAGGATTTTGCTGACCTCCAGTTTTCCAACGTTTTCAGGGATTGTGCCGCTGTGACAGTTATTTAGAAGGCGATTTTGTTGCACGCAATCGGACTGTGTCATAATCGCGCTGGTTTTCATGAGACACAAATTGGGGGCGAGTTGTCGATCCAACGGATTTGGACAAAGCGCCGGATTTAACTTTAAAATTGTGTCGCAAGCCAAGCACTTACATGCACCCGGAGGAAGATGGTGAACTCCGGCGGACCTGAGCAGATATCGGGCGCATGATCTTAGTGAATCGCACCAGACTGCCTGATCGTTGGACACTCCAGACCCCATGAACTCAAGTGGCTGGATAAGTAAATGTGCCCCTTTCTGTTTTTCCCACCTAACCGGCTCTTGGAGTTCTTATACATCCCAAACACCAAATGATCAGCGACTACCAGTGTGAGGACTGAGACATAGCAGATGTCACAGAAGAAGATGCAGACCGTACAGAAGCACGGTCACAGCATAGCCAAGGTCAATGCCATGTATGTGATCAGAATTACAAGGAAAATTCGATGATATCATCCGGAGACAAGTCAAGATACTGGAAACTATGAAGAAGTGCGTGCAGAAGTAAGTAATCAGAAAAGTGTCAATCAGGGCAGATTTTGGAGTCGCCCCCTTCTGCTTTGATGACAGCATTGCATGCTCTAAGCAATCTCTCTCTCAGCATCAAGGGGCAGTTACCTGAATGGAGAGCACTTTTTCGCTGCTCATACCTACTTATCTCTAGTTTGTGGAGGCCATATCATCCTATGTAGCCCTCCTTCACTTTAGAGATGTGATTTACAATCCAGAAAATGGAAAAGCAAGAAAAATCCATGGAATGAAGACATGGGTCCAAGCTTTTTCCTGGTAATTGTGTTACCTTGTTACTTAATTGAGTTTTCCCATGAATGAAGATTCTCACATTTCAATCCCCTAGTGATGTTAAAACAATAAAGATCATTTTAACTCCTTACTTTACAATGTTACTCTGTTTTATTGCTGTTTTAGCTCCTATCACTTTTTAACTTGCTCGGTACAAAATCCCAGGGTGTGGGCGGGGCCTCTCTAAGCAGACACATTATGATCCATCTAGTTTTGTGGGGTGACAATGTGGTTAAAATATCAGGGTACAGGTGTATATACGCTTTCATCTGGCTTTTGACATTGTACTAACACACTGACACATAGAAAGAGATGAGACAGATCAGAGCTGCATGAGATGGTTACACAGAGGCTGATAAACCATTACACTGTTACACTGTGAGCTGTGCTACATCTCACAGATATATGCCTGCCTCCCCCTTCCCCTGGATCACTTATCTCCTTGTGGCTTGTAGTTTGCAGCCTCTCTCCCTGCTCACCATGTCCTGGAAGGAAGTGAATCATTGAGTGTCTCTGAGCTCCATGCAGGGGGTGGGGCTACAGGCTCAGAGCAGAGATCTCATCTGCATGATCTCACATAGAAATCCAAGATGATGCCCAAACCTAAGTGAGAAGTTACAGGGTTGTGTCTAGGGGCAACTGAAATTGTGTACAGCAGAACTGATAGAGACAGTTGGACTTATATCTGTGAAATGCTGTAACAGTGAATTATAGAATGTGTTATTTTGTTATCCTAAGTTCATATAAGAAACTTGTCTTCGTGGGAATAAACCTTTAAAGCTAAAAATTGTTACAAAGTTAACTACAGCCTTTTACTATTACATGTACTTTTAATGTTATACATATAGTTAAATAGTTTAGTATTAGTTCTGGAAAACATACAGGTCCATCAAGTTCACACATAGCAATTAACCCTTTTGCATTTCAATTTCCAAAGATGCCATTTAGGCTCAGGACAATCAATAGATTATCTTTATCATGGCAACCTGTAGTGAAGCTGAAGCCATGGATGTTATGAGCAACAGCTGGAGCCATGTTATTGACTACTGGACAGCTTGACACCTAAATACCCTTCCCACTACAGTTACAGTTGAGATGATGTCAACCATTCCCACAGAGGCTCACTGCAGTGATGGCTGGAGGCATGACATGACTGAATTGAGGCATGGGTAAATAATTAAATAACAGAAATAACAAAAACATCATGAAAAGCACAAAAAATTACAATGATATTAACCTGTTGTATAATTATGTGCCCTGATCTCCAAAGAATCCGTATAATTGGACATAAAGAACAGGGATGAGGGTCATTCCAAAATCAATAATCAGTGCGGGAGCCGAGCATCTGGGACAGACTGACCGTACTCTGGGGAAAAAGCTCTTTATCCACAGAATTAACTTGTTTTCTTTCTAGAGACCAGTGTCTGCTATAAGATTAGAGCTGCTCCTTAGTAGAGTAGGTGAGTTAGGGCAGGTCATGGTTGTCATTGACAATGAGGAAGACTGAGGCTATATAAGAGAGGGCTGTAAGAATGTATCCAACATAGCAGGAAAAGGGAAGTTGTCGTAATAATGTATCCATTATAATTGGAAAAGGAATAGTCCATAAGAATGTATCCAACATAGCAGAAAATGGAAGAAGTCATAATAAAGGAAGAGGACATAAGTATGTCTCCAACATAGAAGGAAAGGGAAGAGGCTGTAAATATGGATCCAACATGGCAGGAAATGGAAAAGCCATAACAAAATATCCAACATGGGAGGAAAAGGAAGAGGATGTAACAATGTATCCAACATGGGAGGAAAAGGAAGATGATGTAACAATGTATCCAACATGGGAGGAAAAGGAAGAGGATGTAACAATGTATCCAACATGGGAGGAAAAGGAAGAGGATGTAACAATGTATCCAACATGCAGGAAAGGAGAGGATGTAACACTGTTACCAACATGGGAGGAAAAGGAAGAGGTTGTAACAATGTATCCAACATGGGAGGAAAAGGAAGAGGATGTAACAATGTATCCAACATGGGAGGAAAAGGAAGAGGATGTAACAATGTATCCAACACGTCAGGAAAAGGAAGAGGATGTAACAATGTATCTAATATAGGGGGAAAAGGAAGAGGATGTAACAATGTTTCGAAGATAGAAGGAAAAGGAAGATGAAGTAACAATGTATCTAGTCCCTAGGAGTGGACAAGTCAGGAAGTCCAATCTCTGACCTCTTCCGTATGTTTTATCAAAATGAATTCATATGTCTTTACCAATGATATATAGATAAATCACAACGGTCACAATAAGCCAATCAAGCCGCTAGCATGAAACAGGACGCAGTGCGGACCGACACCATGGAGACGAAATGAAGACATCACATCCTCTGGCTGCAGTTTGTTGATGGATTCCAGGTAAAATCAATACTTTTTTACACTGCACAAAAGTAAAAAGTGCAGAAAACAGCAAGATGGCCGCACAGTACTGAATGGTATAATTGACCTAACTAATTGACCTATACTGCTGGAGACGTTCCCTTTATAGGGCAGGATGTATCCATGGACACTTCATATTTGTGCAATGATGACATACAACAGCCTTATACTTACTTCGTTTAAAGAACATGACCAAGTAAGTAAGTAGCCCCTTATTCTGCTGTTTGGGTCCCTGAGTTCTCTAATGTGGTCCTGCCATATGATAAACATTTCCAGCCCAGATCTGAATGAAAGGAAATCTAAACTCAAACCCCATCATGACAAACCAAGGACACCTACTCATAGATCCAGGCACCGTAACTGTGGGAATCTTATGACACTTGTTATGAAAGGCCTCCTTCCACAGGCTGTGATGGGACGCTGGCGGCGAGTGATAACGTCAAGCTGTCACCATCCAATCACTAAATGCTGCCACCGAAACAGTGCATCTCCCCCAGTGATGGCAGCTGTGTCTCACTGACACAGCTGACATCCAAACTCCTATGTGCGATGCAGGCGGCAACAGGCATGGTGGCAGCTGTGTCTACAAAGGCCGGCAGTTGCCTGAAGAACGAGGAAGAGCCTGCAGCATTGTGGCATCACTTGAAGGGAAAGTGAGGTAAGTATCAAGTTTATTATTTTGTAGCTATTTTCTACAGGGGCAGGTGGCTGTATACTACAGGGGGCTGGTGGCTGTATACTACTGGGGGCTGGTGACTTTATTCTACATGGGGCTGGCTGTATACTACAGGGGGCTGGTGGCTGTACACTAAAGGGGGCTGGTGGCTGTATACTACAGGGGGCTGGTGGCTGTATACTACATGGGGCTGGCTGGCTGTATACTACAGGGGGCTGGTACCTGTATACTACAGGGGCTGGTGGCTGTATACTACAGGGAGCTGGTGACTGTATTCTACGGCGGGCTGGTGCCTGTATATCACAGGGGGCTGGTGGCTGTATTCTACAGGGGGCTGGTGCCTGTATATTACAGGGGGCTGGTGCCTGTATACTACAGGGGAATGGTGGCTATATAGCACAGGGAGCTGGCAAGCTATATACTACAGGTGGTTGGCAGGCTATATACTACAGGAGCTGACAGGCTATATACAGAGGCTGGCAGGCTATATACTTCCAAAGCCATTGTTGGAAGGGCCCCCACCAGTTCGCGCCCAGGGGCTCCCATTACCCTTAATCCGGCCCTGCTCCAGAGCTGCACTCACTATTCTGCTGCTGGTGCAGTCACTGTGTACATACATGACATTACTTATCCTGTGCTGATCCTGAGTTACATCTTGTATTATACCCCAGAGCTGCACTCACTATTCTGCTGCTGGTGCAGTCACTGTGCACATACATGACATTACTTATCCTGTACTGATCCTGAGTTACATCCAGTATTATACTCCAGAGCTGCACTCACTATTCTGCTGCTGGTGCAGTCATCCAACATGGGAGGAAAAGGAAGAGGATGTAACAATGTATCCAACACGTCAGGAAAAGGAAGAGGATGCCACAATGTATCCAACACGTCAGGAAAAGGAAGAGGATGTAACAATGTATCTAATATAGGGGGAAAAGGAAGAGGATGTAACAATGTTTCGAAGATAGAAGGAAAAGGAAGATGAAGTAACAATGTATCTAGTCCCTAGGAGTGGACAAGTCAGGAAGTCCAATCTCTGACCTCTTCCGTATGTTTTATCAAAATGAATTCATATGTCTTTACCAATGATATATAGATAAATCACTGCGCTCAACGCTCACAATAAGCCAATCAAGCCACTAGCATGAAACAGGACGCAGTGCGGACCGACACCATGGAGACGAAATGAAGACATCACATCCTCTGGCTGCAGTTTGTTGATGGATTCCAGGTAAAATCAATACTTTTTTACACTGCACAAAAGTAAAAAGTGCAGAAAACAGCAAGATGGCCGCACAGTACTGAATGGTATAATTGACCTAACTAATTGACCTATACTGCTGGAGACGTTCCCTTTATAGGGCAGGATGTATCCATGGACACTTCATATTTGTGCAATGATGACATACAACAGCCTTATACTTACTTCGTTTAAAGAACATGACCAAGTAAGTAAGTAGCCCCTTATTCTGCTGTTTGGGTCCCTGAGTTCTCTAATGTGGTCCTGCCATATGATAAACATTTCCAGCCCAGATCTGAATGAAAGGAAATCTAAACTCAAACCCCATCATGACAAACCAAGGACACCTACTCATAGATCCAGGCACCGTAACTGTGGGAATCTTATGACACTTGTTATGAAAGGCCTCCTTCCACAGGCTGTGATGGGACGCTGGCGGCGAGTGATAACGTCAAGCTGTCACCATCCAATCACTAAATGCTGCCACCGAAACAGTGCATCTCCCCCAGTGATGGCAGCTGTGTCTCACTGACACAGCTGACATCCAAACTCCTATGTGCGATGCAGGCGGCAACAGGCATGGTGGCAGCTGTGTCTACAAAGGCCGGCAGTTGCCTGAAGAACGAGGAAGAGCCTGCAGCATTGTGGCATCACTTGAAGGGAAAGTGAGGTAAGTATCAAGTTTATTATTTTGTAGCTATTTTCTACAGGGGCAGGTGGCTGTATACTACAGGGGGCTGGTGGCTGTATACTACTGGGGGCTGGTGACTTTATTCTACATGGGGCTGGCTGTATACTACAGGGGGCTGGTGGCTGTACACTAAAGGGGGCTGGTGGCTGTATACTACAGGGGGCTGGTGGCTGTATACTACATGGGGCTGGCTGGCTGTATACTACAGGGGGCTGGTACCTGTATACTACAGGGGCTGGTGGCTGTATACTACAGGGAGCTGGTGACTGTATTCTACGGCGGGCTGGTGCCTGTATATCACAGGGGGCTGGTGGCTGTATTCTACAGGGGGCTGGTGCCTGTATATTACAGGGGGCTGGTGCCTGTATACTACAGGGGAATGGTGGCTATATAGCACAGGGAGCTGGCAAGCTATATACTACAGGTGGTTGGCAGGCTATATACTACAGGAGCTGACAGGCTATATACAGAGGCTGGCAGGCTATATACTTCCAAAGCCATTGTTGGAAGGGCCCCCACCAGTTCGCGCCCAGGGGCTCCCATTACCCTTAATCCGGCCCTGCTCCAGAGCTGCACTCACTATTCTGCTGCTGGTGCAGTCACTGTGTACATACATGACATTACTTATCCTGTGCTGATCCTGAGTTACATCTTGTATTATACCCCAGAGCTGCACTCACTATTCTGCTGCTGGTGCAGTCACTGTGCACATACATGACATTACTTATCCTGTACTGATCCTGAGTTACATCCAGTATTATACTCCAGAGCTGCACTCACTATTCTGCTGCTGGTGCAGTCGTGTCACTGTCCTCCCCCGAGCGAGGTGTTACTGCTGGCTGTCCTGCCGGGGGCCCACTGCACGAGGACTGCTGATCTTCCTGCAGGCCGCCAGGTGTGTCCTGCTGCTCGTCATCATCATCATCCTCCTCCTCCACCTGGCTCACAGGCTGCAACCCCATCAGCCTTTGCTCTCTGTTATCAGCCATGTCTGCAAATCTGTCATCATTTAATAAATTTTCCTTGAATGGACCGCCGTTCTCACTAATAAAAGTCTTTCTTATTATAAGCTTCTCAATGTCCGATTTCCGTCTTTTAATTTCGCTGGTAATCTCCGTCCTCTGCTTCCCCTTTGCTTTATTCACCCTGGCGCGGGCACATCGCAGCTCCTCCCGGAGCCTCCTGATGGTCTTGGTCACCTCTTCGTACTCACAGAGGTGGCTCTGGACCCGGGAGGCATAGGTGGACAAAGACTCCCGGGGTCCCTGCACCGCCCAGCCTCCCCCCGCATGGTCAGCCTTACCTCTGTGAGCACTCCGCTTCACACGTCCAGCCCCGGAAGGACCGCTCTCACCCGCACCGACTTGGGCACCCAGCTTCTGGGGTCTCCACTTCTCAGGGGTGGAACGTCTCACCCCTGAGTCCTGCATAGCACTGGCCGGTAGCTGGCTACCCCTGCCCCCCCGCCGGCCTGGCCCGGGAAGCAGGAGCCTGGGGCTTGCCGCTCTGGCTCATGCCTGAAAACCCACCCCCTCCCTGGGAGAGGAGAGAGCAGGCCCCAGGTGGAGATGGAACCTACCTGGAGCTCAGAGCAGCAGCAGCACACGGCCTCACACAGCAACAGACAGCTAACGAGATACACCAGAGCTGCACTCACTATCTGCTGCTGGTGCAGTCACTATGTATATACATGACATTACTTATCCTGTACTGATCCTGAGTTACATCCTGTATTATGCTCCAGAGCTGCACTCACTATCTGCTGCTGGTGCAGTCACTTACATGACATTACTTATCCTGTACTGATCCTGAGTTACATCCTGTATCAGGGTTGATTCTAGCCTTTTTGCTGCCTGAGGCGAAAATTCAAATAGCGCCCCCCCAACGCTGTATACACAGGCCTATTTAAATGTTTATTTCCACACTCTTTGTATATAGACAATCACTCACACAAATACCCATATGTATCAATTGTTTACCTCCTGAGATCAGTATTTTAAATAACATTTTTGAACAAATAGTTATAACACAAAAATGACTTAATAAATAACATTCGTCATATGTCTGCTTTGCGTTGGATACATTTTTAAAAATTCTTTTGTATCTTTAGGATGGTAGAAGTTTAGTAGATATTTTTTTTTAAATTTCCAAATTCATTTTATTAAGGGCAATTTCAATGGACCTAAACAACAGATACAAACACATAAATTACACCATTTAACAAACTACACCTTCAATTATTCAAAATGTCTTTAAGGAGCTTTATTAACCCTTTAGGTTTTCTTCAAAGTTAAATCAAAATGTAGAGGAGAGCACAGATGGGAGAGGTATGCAGCTGGGCAGTGAAGGGGTTAATTGTGTGTGGTGTGCAGGTGATTTATGGTGTGGAGGGTCACTGTAGGCATCTGATCTCCTTCCTCTGTGAAGGAAAATGAGGAGATAGGATACTGATAAGGTGAGCTCCGCCAGGGAATGCTTTCTGCTGGGATTTGTCTGTCTGTACTAAATGACCAGTCACAGCAATCGCTGCATATTGTCAGAGTAACAGAAGTCATGACGTTCCACAATGTCACGGTGTCTTTATGCACTGCTGCCCATAACGTTGGGGTACGTCATGGTGGCTTGAGGGGTTAATTGTCTGCTAGCTAAAAGGATCCTAACTAAATAGTGTATGACCTGTGCAGGGGGGAGCAGAGAGCAGCCAGCAGGAACTTCTGCTGGGTGATAGATCAGGTCACGAGCTGCCTCCTAAATCATCCAGGCTGCCATTCTGCCGCCTCTGATGTCCGGCCGCCTGAAACAAGATTTTCATCCTGCCTCATGGCAGATGCGGCCCTGTCCTGTATTATACTCCAGAGCTGCACTCACTATTCTGCTGCTGGTGCAGTCACTATGTATATACATGACATTACTTATCCTGTACTGATCCTGAATTACATGCTGTATTATACCCCAGAGCTGCACTCACATTAAAAATTTGCCCCCCTGCTCTATGCACTGATGCGCTGTGGCATTATCATGTGTAACTTTGTACTTTATTGCTTTTCTCTTCAGTATTTCTTTCTTTCCATTTTCCTGCTTGAATTGTTCTCTTTCTGCCAAATTCAGGACAGCTCCAGCAGATGATGACCTTTTACCTTTGCCGTCATTTACTGGTGGCCGCAGCAGAACTTCTGCTGATTACCTACCCCTGAAGCCACACGTGTAACGCTGGTAATTGTCTCGCACTTTACCTCCAGGAGAGGCTGTTATTTTGCTTTCTGCATTGGCTCCTCCATCTGTCAGACCTATGGCTCCTAATCCCAGGAAATCCGGAGCGGCGCTGGTAGAGAGCGGCTTAATAACGGCCAGAATCTTCTCCAAGGAAATGTCTCCAGATCTGTATAAATTACTCAGTAATTGATGAAATAAAATGACTTTAACGTGAACAGAGCAAACGGAGAGGAAAAGCGACGTGATAAGACTGTATCTCCCAACGTGGGGTCATAAGGTCAGAGCTAAAGAAATACTCTATTTAAAGGGGCTGTCCAATATCAGAAACATATGGCTGTGACTTCTTCTCTTGTCTCTGTTATTGTACCTTTAATATAAATAAAGTTTTGCACAACTTGCGGTTCCCTTTTCTGACAAAATCTGCCCTCTGACAAAAGTAGCCCGAATGAGCAGAACCGAGCACTTCATCAGTAGTACATTGAGTGTCAACCAAATCTGAGGAGTAGGGGAAAGCGGTGAGTATTTACTTGCCTGGATTGTGACCTTTATTATTGTTTATTGTCTTATCTGGGGGTTTGTATTATTAGCTTTTGTCAGTATTTTTTAACTCCTTGTCTGTGTGTATGTACAATGGGTATGAAAAGTATTCAGATCCCTTTTTTCACTCTTTGCTCATAAATGTGCACTCTGGTGATAAGTATTCAGCCCCTTTGCTCAGTGTTGAGTAGAAGCGGCTTTGGAGCTGGTGCAGCCAGGAGTCTTCTTGGGAAGATGCTACAAGTTTCTCACCCCTGGATTTGGGGATCTTCTGCCTCTTCCTTGCAGATCCTCTCCTGGACCCTCAGGTTGGATGGTGAACGCTGGTGTTGTTCTGAAGTTGGTGGAGTTGTTCCGAAGCCACTGCTTTCTTATTTTAGGTAGCCGCCGACGGCAAAGAGTTAATATCCGCGATCAGTGCTGGCATCAATCACATGTAGCAAACCCCACATCTGTATAATGAGGGCTTACCCCTTGAGCCGTCTGCATACAGCATTAGAAGCTCTGTATTCTACATGTACAGCGCAGAGTGTTTAGAGGTTAATAATTGTTGTCTGTATTATTACATATCACTTAGTCTGTGGGTCATATTATTATCTTTCATCTGGTCTGGGGCCCGCAATATTATTTACAGTCTGGTCTTAGGTAGGTATTATCATTTACCGTCTGTCCTGAATATTATTTATTAGCATGCCTGGGGCCAATAACATGATTTATTGCCCGCTCCAGGGTTAATAATAATAGAAAATGCTTCTGTATTTCTGCAGCATCATTATTTTCTACAGAGCTTTAGAGATCATGGAGAACATCTACAAATAAAATAAGACATTACAGAGTAATAAAATAGTTGTACAGTCAATAGTTATATAGTCACTAACAGGAATGAGAGCCCTACTCACAAGAGCCTACAATCTACAAGGAGGAACTTGGTTTCACAGGAGGTAAAAGTGCTTGTACAATGGTCCCACCATTGTTGGCATCAAGGATTCAAAATAAATAAATATATTGAGTCATGTTTCTGGGGTGATATTTTGTGCTGCATTATGGTAATTGATGTTTCAGGGGCGGAGTTGTGTGCTGCATTTCCAACCTTCCAAATAATGGAGAGAAAGAGGAAGTTTGGGCCACCTCATTCATAAGCTCTAATCCTGAATAAGAGCATTTCCAAATTGCTGGACTTTGCAATGCTCCCACTCAGGCTGGTGGAGATGGGCAGCTTTAAGGATCTGATGGCATCGGCTGTCCCACCGTATGAAGTTCCCCGGCCACCAGGGACAATCCACCAGACAATCCCTGCCCTGCACCAACAGGTTGTGGACATAATCAGGTGTTCAATGCACAATACTAATAGCCCCGAGGTGCCCCTCCCAACTGACACATGGACCACGGAGAAGGATATTACATATTCTTAACTACCCACTGGGTTAATATAGTGTCAGTTGGCCCAGAGGCAGTTGCTTTGGATCACATTCTGCCCCCACCTAGGATTGCAAGACATCACTCCTTGCCTCCAGTTGCTTCCTCATCTCCTGCTTCCTCCTCTCTTGTTCATCCAGTCAGCGCAGAGACTGAACCAGCAGTTTTAGCAAAGCTATGAGCTATGAGGAAACAGCCGCATTCAGTCCTAAAACTCATCTGTCAGGGCTAAAGACCACACACCCCTCCCGGGAGCTGGGCACTAGGATTAGACAGATGAGTGGTTGTTGTTGCTCCTGAACCTCAACACCGGTAGGGTGATGTGTGACAACGGCCAACAGCATGTAGCAGCTTTGGACTAAGCCAGGTTGACATTCGTCCCTTGCCCACCCACCGCCTCATATGTGATGTACCAAGAAATGGATTTCCACTTATGCCGGAAAGGGTGAATCACCAGCTGCAGGCAATTTTTGAATTCCAGTTCCAGAATGCCCGGCAGAGTCAAAGTAGTGACCAGCAGCACTGTAGTAGTGACCAGTGACTGGGCCTCTATGAGGGACGTGTGTTTAGTGATGCACTGCTTCCAAAATGCCACCAATACAGTCATTGCCGAAAGTTTTGAGAATCATACAAATGTTAATTTTTACAAAGTCTACTGCATCAGATTTTATAATGGCAATTTGCATATACTCCAGAATGTTATAAAGTGTGATCAGCTTAACAGCAATTGATTGCAAAGTCAACATTTTCCTAGAAAATTAACTTTTCCCCCAAAACACATTTCAACTTCATTGCAGGAGCCTTAAAAGGAGCAGCTAAAATGGTTGCAGTGAAGTCTCCAGTAACACAGGTGATGGTACTGATGAGGACAGGGCTGGAGATCAATCTGTCATGATTAAGTAAGAATCACATCACTGGACACTTTAAAAGGAGGCTGGTGCTTGGCATCATTGTTTCTCTTCTGTTAACCATGGTTATCTCTAAAGAAATATGTGCAGTCATCATTGCACTGTACAAAACTGGCCTAACAGGGAAGAGTATCGCAGCTAGAAAGATTGCACCTCAGTCACCAATCTATCGCATCATCAAGGAATTCAAGGAGAGAGGTTCCATTGTTGCCAAAAAGGCTCCAGGGTGCCCAAGAAGGACCAGCAAGCGCCAGGACCGTCTCTTAAAAGTGTTTCAGCTTCAGCATCGGGCTACCAGCAGTGCAGAGCTTGCTCAGGAATTGCAGCAGGCAGGTGTGAGTGCATCTGCCACTTATCTCCAGAAAAAACATCAGGGACAAACTGATATTCTGCAAAAGGTACAGGGAGTGGACTGCTGAGGACTGGGGTAATGTCATGTTCTCTGATGAATCCCCTTTCCAATTGTTTGGAACATCTGGAAAACATCTTGTTGGGAGAAGACAAGGTGAGTGATACCACCAGTCTTGTCTCATGCCACCTGTAAAGCCTCCTGCAACAAGTCATGTGTGGGGCGGCTTCTCGGCCAAGGGAATCGGCTCTCTCACAGTCTTACCTAAAAACACATCCATGAATAAAGAATGGGACCAGAATGTCCTCCAAGAGCAACTTCTCCCAACCGTCCAGGAGCAGTTTGGTGATCAGCAATGGCTTTTCCAGCATGATGGAGCACCTTGCCATAAAGCAAAGGTGAGAACTAAATGGCTCAGGGAACAAAACATAGAGATTTTGGGTCCGTGGCCTGGAAACTCCTCAGGTCTTTATCCCATTGAGAACTTGTGGTCAATCATCAAGAGAGACGGGTGGGCAAACAAAAACCAACAAATTGTGACAAAATGCAGCATTGATTGTGCAGGAATGGACGGCTATCAGTCAGGATTTGGTCCAGAAGGTGAGTGAGAGCTGCCAGGGAGAATTGCAGAGGTCCTGAAGAAGAAGGGTCAACACTACAAATACTGACTTACTGCAGTAACTCCTTCTAACTGCCAATAAAAGCTTTTGTTCCTCATAATATGATTGCACTTGTATTTCTGTATGTGATAAAAACATCTGACAAACACACATAAAAATCAGAGGGCAACAGATCATGTGAAAACATAATATTTGTGTCATTCTCAAAACATTTGGCCATGACTGTATAATCATCTCTGATGATTCCATCGTCAGCTCTAACAAGCTGTGCTTGAAAAAAGCTCTTTTGGCCATGACTGAGGATGTTATGGTGGCACATGAGGAAGAAAAAGAATGGGTTTCAGGCCCTCCAGATATGGTTACAGGATGGGATGTTGGGCCAATGGTCAGGTACTGGACAACCATTGGACATTTTTGGAAAAGGAAGATGGAGAGGGTGTGTCCGCTATCCATGACATGGATCACGGGAGCACCCGTGACAGAATGGTTAGAACTGATTTCTACAGGACAGGAGGTTTAATAACAACTACTTCCACCACATGATGCCACCTGCAGCTCATGATTGAAGCTTCACATCACAGACCTCCAGCTCTGTAGTTGTTTTTGCCAGTGACACTAAGGACCTGCAGTATAGAGGAGGTAACAGCCCTGGGATGTCAAGGACATTTACATAAACATTTTCCCGGAGTTTCACTTTAAGCCATTTCCTAGTATTTGCTGTATAATTGACCCACATCTCACTGCAGGCCCCTTTGTGGTTGGATCTCAGTTTGGGTCTGTTTCAGTGTTTTTACGTGTTGCTTCTATACCGCGGCCGCCGGTAACTTTTTTGCATAAAAACTCTGCTAACGTTCCAGATGAAAGACCCGGCGCTGACAGGTGATTCCTCCAGGATTTGTATCCAGCTGTTTCTTTGGCTTTGTAGTTATTTGATGAATCTACATCTGATGATAAAGTCTAATACTCAGGATTAGCTGGGAAAATAGAGAAAAACAACATTTGTAACATTCCGTCACTTTCAGAAAAGAAAGATAAAGGTATCAACTTCATATCAAACTTAATAAACCCTGTGTGGACCATGAGTCCAGTTATGGATCAGCAAGTGTCGGACCAGCAATGTATCTGTTTGGACCATGAGACCAGTGATGAATCAGCTAGTGACGGACCAGCAATGTATCTTATGGACCACAAGGCTATTCATGTATCATCAAGTGAAGGACCTGTACTGTATCTGTGGGTCTGTGTGGACCATAAGACCAGTGATGGATTAAAGAGTGAAGGACCTGCAATGTATCTGTGTGGACCATGAGGCCAGTGATGGATCAAAGAGTGAAGGACCTGCAATGTATCTGTGTGGACCATCAGGCCAGTGATGGATGAGCAAGTGACGGACCAGAAATGTATCTATATGGACCATGAAGCCATTGATAGATCAGCTAGTGACCGACCAGCAATGTATCTTTGTGGACCATGAGGCCAGTGATAGATCAGAGAGGGAAGGACCTGCAATGCATCTGTGTGGACCATCAGGCCAGTGATGGATGAGCAAGTGACGGACGTCCAATGTATCTTTATGGACCACGAGGCCATTGATGGATCAGCAAGTGAAGGACCTGAAATGCATCTGTGTGGACCATGAAGCCAGTGATGGATCAGCAAGTGACGGACCTGTACTGTATTTGTGTGTCTGTATGGACCATAAGACCAGTGATGGATCAAAAAGTGAAGGTCCTGCGATGTATCTGTGTGGACCATGATGCCAGTGATGGATTAAAGAGTGAAGGACCTGCAATGTATCTGTGTGGACCATGAGATCAGTGATGGATCAACAAGTGACGGACCAGCAATGTATCTGTGTTGACCATGAAGCCAATGATGGATCAGAAAGAGAAGGACCTACAATGTATATGTGTAGACCATGAGACTAATGATGGGTTTAGAGAGTGAAGGAGCAGCAATGTATCAGTGTTCACCATAAAGCCAGTAATGGATCAGAGAGGAAAGGACCTGTAAGTGATCTGTGTGGACCATTAGCCCAATGATTGATCAGAGAGTGAAGGACCTGCAATGTATCTGTGTTGCTCATGAGGCCAGTGATGGATCAGAAAGAGAAGGACCTAAAATGTATATGTGTAGACCATAAGACTAATGATGGATCAGAGAGTGAAGATCCAGCAATGTAACTGTGGATCAGTGTGTGAGGAACCTACGATATATGTCTGGCCCTGAAATGTATGTAAGTGGACAGTGAGGCCGGTGATGGTTCAGTAAAAGACCTAAAATGCATATGTGAGGACAGTGTCCGCGATAATGTTTCAGCGCATATGTGTTATTATACAACTCTCATATATTATAATATTATGTAGGTTTACATGGAGTCCTAGAATGGGGATTATCAGGTCTCCAGGCAGTATTGTTGGTTGCTGACATAGCTGAGGTCAGGGCAGGCGGAGATCAAGCAGCGACCAAAGGTCAGAGTCAGGTCAAGTCGGGGTCATCACCAACGATCAGGGGAGAATTGCAGGACAAACAACAAAGTCGGGGTCAAGAGCCATGTACAGGGGAGGGAGGATGACGGAGGATGCCATTAACCTGGAGGATAAATAGGACCTCTAGTATCACAGTGGATACAATTACTGTAACTACACCTATATAATGCAAAGGTCCTTCCCATAAACATGGTAGTTTTGAGCCTTTGAATTTTGCTTGATATTAGAAATCAGTAGTTCATAAACCTCGGCTGCATCTGCCAACATCACTTTACTGTAAGTCACAAATGAGAACAAAATGTTTTACAGCGTGCCATAAATCAGCCCAGTTTATGATGTCTCGTAGCATCATTAAATCTCTGCGGTATTTTTGTAACATTTATGTCTCTTTTTATTCTGCTCGGCTTATTTTGAATTTAATACCTGCATGAGAAAAAGTCTATAAATTTCTGGTAAAAGTAAAAAAAAAATATAGTAAATAAATAAAATAGAGTAAAACATACATTTTTTTTCCTGTTCATTGGCAGATTTGTAGAATTATTAAAAAATCCTCTTGAGACTTTGGGGATTGTTGAATACAAATTTGAATACAAATTGTCACATCCATCAGCTGCCTTGCTTTGCATTTTAAATCACTCCCATTGGTCATCTCCATCCTCCACCTACCCTAATAAAGGTAACCCCTCCTTCCCAAACACCAGTAATGGGGGCCAATAGCCCATCCACTCAATGCCCAGTTACAGACAGTTTCTTAGATGGCATCTTTTAAAATTTTCTTAACACGCATTCAAAACCATGAATGTATATGGAGATCTTTGCATTTCTCGCTCATGGAGGGCATTATTTCATAAATTTCAGATTACAGGAGGAACAGGGTGGATTGATAGACATGGTGAGATAGGAGGAGAAAGAGGAATAGAATTTTGGAGCCATTGAGGAAGCTGAAGCACATACAGTGAGGCTACATTACTCCATCGACTGTTCCTTGTTTTCAGATGTAGGATATTGAAAGGCAGACAAGGGAAGACCATATAGCGCCCATAAAGTAGTATTGTTGCTAAAACCAGTGGTGGTATTTAGAAGGAGGATTGAAACGAAGCTCGCCAGATTTGGTTGTGCTACATTTGGCAAAACTCGATTAAGGGTGTAAAGGAACTGCTTTTGCTGCCTTCAGATAGAGGTCGTCAAAATACGGTCGTCAAAACACTGGTCTGAAATTTCGGTAGATAGAGGGGGGTATTTGTCACTGTTGTTTTTAGATGTGACACTCTACATATTACTCCCTGTAAAGAAAATCTATTTTAAAAGGGTTTTAATTCCGAGTTTGGGAACATACTGGATGGACTGGAAATCCGGCTGTTCTGCTTAATTCCCCTACCTACCCCATGTCGTAGGAGACAACTGGTTGAAATTCCCTTTATGCACCAAAGAGCAAATACTGAGAGACAAAGACAGGGCAATACAAACAGAGATAGTTGCCAAATACGGGTCCGATACAAGAGGATGAAGCAGTACAAAATTGCTAGGCAAACGGATAGTCAGAAAGCAAACATACCAGAACAGAGAAGGCAGAATGAACACCAACTAGCTAAATACAAGACTATCGCAAGCCCAGAGCACTAGTCACCAAAACTTTTTATCAGATCTCATCAGACAGGACAGCAATGAGAGTGGTGAGGGATCACAGAGGATAAACTGTTAGTAAGCCAGAGCATAGTTCGCAGGAGACAGATGGGTATGATGGAAATCAATCAAGGCTGCTAGGAAGGAATAAAGCAGTGTTCAGACTACCAAGGACAAAGTGAAACATAATTAACCTTATAATTGCCTCCTCAACCATACTTTACAGACAGGCTGGCACAGATGCTACAGATCTTTTTTTACCCTTTAAACAGGGTCACTTTCAGACAAATATATTGCTGACCCCCATGATCAAAGATCACTGGCTTATCCATTGGGCAGGTCATCAATATTACAGTTCAGGAAAAATCTTGGCCCAAATAGAGCAATTATCCCCTCTGGTGGACCACATCCTCACACTGCTGTGCTATTCAATTAGTGTAATGCACTGCCCCACACCTCCACCTGCTGTAGCAGGTTTTTGGTGCATGCTACATCAGTTATTGGAAGTAAAGCTGTGACTGTAGAGATGCTCAAAGCACAGGGTTAGGAGCACAGCAGTGAGAGCAAATTGCATTGTGGGTAGTTTTGCATAGTCGAATCTTGCTGACAGTTTCCCTTTAAAGTTTATATCTGGAAACAGAATGTTATTGTAATAGGTAAAATACTTAGAATTCAGAGAGGAGAAAAACATTCCCGAGTTCCTGGAAGGTTTGTTATGGGTACAGGGCAACGCTTTTGTCTCAAATTGATGCATATCACCGAGATCATAATCAGTGTTTTCTCATAACACATCACCCTCATATCACATGATAATGGAGCCGCAGCGCCCTGTTCTCCTCGTCTTTATGCTATGCGTGAGATTTAATGACGGGTTGTCTCTGAGTTCATCATTGATGTCGAGAACGTTGGTTAATAAAAGACAACATCTCATTGTCAGACCGGGCGAGCGCAACGCAAACATCTCATCCTCATTGTGGCCGATGACGGGCGGACGTGACAGCTGAAAGCGTTTACTCACTTTATCTTCATTTCTATCATATTTAATCGAAATAAGCAAAAAGCGGTAATTTTAGGTTGTTAGGGAGAAAGCAAGAGTAAGAACAAATGTGACCTGAAAATATTTCATGCACTTTACAAACATTTCACAGATAAAAAAATTCAAGCTGTTAGAACTCATGCGGGATCTAGGTCATCAGTCTAAGTCCTCCTGGAAGAACCTCACCCAGGTGTAATGCTCTGCAGAGGGCTGCTTGAGGGCTGCAGGAGTCAGAACCTCTCTCTGTGGAATAGCCCGCCTCGGGCGCTGGTCACAGCAGGGACAGCAGAGAGCTTCAAGAAGGGTCTAGATGCCTTTTTACACCTAAATAACATTGACGGTTATGTTATATACAATTGATTCCCATAAATCTCTTCCTCATCCAATCCTTTCCCTTCCTTGGCTGAACTTGATGGACATTTGTCTTTTTTCAAGCGTATAAACTATGATACTGATGTTGTGTGTGCACATGGTCCTAGGAGATTTCTGGAGCCTTGCACCAATCATTCATTTGGGGGGGGGGGGGGGGGGTAGTCCAGTTACTGCATAAATTTCTCATTGGCACATATACAGGTGCTTGTTAGGCAAGTTTATTGCTGGCTCTAATTAACCATATACTGTGCTTCTTTTGTGTTTCTGCTCCTCTGCTTAATCTGTTTGCCTGACCTTGCTATTTGTCAGTCTGCCTCTCTTGTTTATCTTACAGTTCTGTGCACAAATCCAAGGTAGGGACAACCGCCAAGTTGTCATCTGCAATTTAGCACAGGGATGACAAGTAGGCAGGCGCAGAAGCACTGGGCTTACACTTCCTAAAGGCCTCCCCATGAAATGAACAAAACATAAATTCAATAAAAAATATTCTAGTTTATTATATATTTCACTAAAAAGTAATAAATAAAATGATACATTTTAGTAAACTTGAATATTTTTTATTGAATTTACGTTTTGTTCATTTCGTGGAGAGGCCTATCTCTCTTTTGGTAATTGATTGGTATATTGAGATACCTCTATTATTCATATATATTTTGGATCTGTTATAGTATTGGGCTTACACTTCCTCTCTCTCTCTCTCTTGAAACTTTGCTTATTGTGCTTCATTAGTCTTAAGGTTACCGACTACAATTAGTAGATTCATATTGCAGTCATCTGCCCCCTGCTTCCTGCTACATTACATAAAATGCAAAGTTATATTTCCTTCATGTTTTATACACTTTTTGCATCCACACCTGCGTTTGCATTTCTGCTGCAGTGTATCTATATGGAAAACACAAAAAGTGTAACCAATTTATTTGACACAGTATTAAAATGCTTAGGGTTAGAGTCAAAAGTCAAAAAAAGTGCTGCCTGCATATAATGTGAACGTTCAGATAACATCTGAAAAAAATAGAAGATTTCCACCAATAGATTAAAGGAAAACTACCATTTGTTTCTTTGCATCGTGAACCAAACCCACCTTGAGAATACTGTAGCTACACTGATGCAGAAACATATCTTGTTTAATCCCTGAACTGAGTGGTTTTGCTGAAAACACAATGCTAAAATTATGATAATGAGGCTCTGTCACTCCTGTGGCTGCCTCAGCGCTTCTCCTCTCTGCTTCAGAGAACGTTGATTCACTGTGTTGTGCCTGACAGGCAGAAGTAATCAATCACTGCACCATCCCCCAGCTGCTGTGTATGTCATCCTGCTCAGGTTGATTAGTTCTGTCTGGACTGTTCTGGAAGCTCTGTGTGCAATTTGTTTAAGTAGGCACCCAGCTTTGCCAAGGTCCTGAATTTTATAATTGTTTTTTGAGCAAAACCACTTGAATCAGGGATTAAACAAGATATGTTTCTGCATCTGTAGTGTTTCTGTAGCTACAGCATTCTCAAGGCATGTTTGGTTCTCAATGCATAAAAACAAATGGTAGATTTCCTTTAAGTGTTGCTTTAAGGTTTTGGTAATTAATGGACTTCCATCCTAAAAGTGTCTTTTAATCTGGCACATCTATTACGCTTTTAAGCATACAGTGTGGGCACCATGAGCGCAGTGTAGGACAGAAGTTGGTTATGGCATTTGCTGATTACACAAGATGAGGCTTTGGTGCTCATTCACTGCCTTCTCTTCTTGTCTCACTATATAATACACTTCACACTTTCCAACAGTCTTCGCACGGTGCATTCATAAGTACCAGGTAGAAAGCTTTAAATGAATGGTCCTGTAATATGTCCATATCTGCGAGGTCACCCAGAACCTGCCCCTCTGACATTATGTGTGAGAGTTATGATCCGTGCCATCTAATAGGATAATAAATTCCTTCCAAATAGTATAAAATGTACATTAGACTATGTGAACTCCCCTGAATGGTGGCTGTATATACAGTATGTAGTTATCTCCTAAAACCCCCTAATGGTGGCTGTATATACAGTATGTAGTAATCTCCTGAGCTCCTCCTCCTCCTACTGTATGTATGTAGTAATCCCCTGAGCTCCTCCTAGTGGTGGCTGTATATACAGTATGTAGTAATCCCCTGAGCTCCTCCTAGTGGTGGCTGTATATATGGTACGTAGTAATATCCTTAAACGCACTAGTGGTGGTTGTATATACACCAAGTAGTAATATCCTAAACGCCCCTAGTGGTGGCTGTATATACACTATGTAGTAGCATCCTACCCCCCCCCCTCAGTGGTGGCTGTATATATACTATGTAGTAATATCCTAAAACCCCCTAGTGGTGATTGTATATACACTATGTAGAAATATCCTAAACCCCCCCTAATGGTGGCTGTATATACACTATGTAGTAATATCCTAAAACACCCTAGTGGTGACGCTATATACACTATGTAGTAATCTCTTGAGCTCCCTCTAGTTGTGGCTATAAACATTATGCAGTAATCTCTGAGGGTCCCCTAGTGGTGGCTATATATATATATATATATATATATATATATATATATATATATATATATATATATATAATATATATATGTAATGGTTACACCTAAGCTTTATATAGTGGTGGCAGTTTTGTAGTAATCTTATATGGTAAGTTCCCCTACGGTATTTAATATCACCTGAGCTTCTTCTAGTGGTGTCTGGTATAACAACATGTATTAATTTTTTGAGCTCCTCCTTGTGGTGGTGTATATATACAGCATTAGTGATAAAGTGCGCCAAAACACCTTTTAAATCCCTGTTCCAGTGGCGCAAAGCAGAAATCATCAGGATGTCCGACGAAAGTGCGGTCTGCGGGGCCCTTAGTAATGAGCCCCAATATGTAGTAATCTACTTAGCTCCCCCTAGTGGTGGCTGAATATACACTATGTAGTCATCTCCTGGGCTCCCCTAGTGGTGTCAGCAGGAAGAACTCAATCTATTAGCACTTTGATTATGCAGGGGATTGGATTGAACATTGTTGTTCAAATGTGGATGAAGGCAAAACTGAACATCCACTTACTCCATCTGAACCCTTTAAGAGCCATACTGGGGGCAGCTCAATAAGAGCAGCAACAACTTTGGAAAATCTGAGATAATCTGAATCATAAAAAAAGAAAATAACATAAAAATAAAATAATAACAATCAGGAATGAGCCTCATGGTGATACCAAAAGGTCAAGTTTTAGTCCAATATATTGGTACCCGCGGTGTGTACCCACACTGACCTTTCCCTCTTAATGGATGCCATGCCTCATGAGCCTCATGTGCCGCGGTGAGCGAGCGCTTTATACTTCCCCGTAAACTGTGCGCAGCAACCTCCCGTTCATCAGCCTTGTTTATTGAGGCCACAATCCCCCCACCCCACCCCCATTACTAATTACTCCCAATGGATTCTCAGCTTTGAGGGTTTCTATTGCCAGAAAACGTCAATGAAAAGTCATTAATTGCAGGAATTTTGCTGGGCTTGTACTTTACAAAGGGCCCCGACACCACAAGGTTAGTACGGAAGGTAATTATATGAATATTACCCTGGAACACACGAGAAGAGAAAGCCATAATCGACTTGTACGTGTATGGTGTCACTACGGGGGAGGCTGCGCAGTGATTAACGGGATTCTAATGGTTCCTGATTACTGCTCTGTTATTCTGATGGTCGGCAAATACGGGCTGGACGCCACTCAGTCCCCATCAGCTACTTAATAACCGTCTTCTTGTTCTTCTTACCCCCTCTCCTGCGCAGGACAGCGCAGACTTACCTATTAGTGGGGCTTAGAAGGAAGACGAGTCAGAATATTATTCCGACACTAATGATACAGTAGTCTAACCTGGTGTCACTTTTTGCCTGCCTGTATATACACTCCTATGCCCTGGCTCAGTTACCCCAGTCATCCAATAACTTGTATAATTGAAGGCAGCTGGCCTCATTGAGGTTGCCTAAACACTGAGGTACTTAAAAAAATCCATCAGGTTCATTCGGGACCCTAAACCAACTACAGGTTCCTGAACTTGTGATTTAGGGTCCCAAATCAACCTGTCCAAAGTCTGATGTGGGGAAAAATGAAGAAAAAACTTTTAACTCACCTAGATGTGAGCCGAGGCAGAGCGAACTCACGTTGGAATTCACCTAGCGCTCGCTCCCAAATTGCCCTGACATGTTACTTTCAATGGCTTCAAACTGTTTGTGATTGTCCCGTCTTTGATAGTTTGTTGATGCACCAGACTCTGAAGCTAATCTGTTCTGATCTCTGCCCAGTTGTACCACCTGCCATGACCTCTACCTGGAAAGTATTATGAAGTCTACTTTGGAAAATTTCCTGACCTATTCTTTCCTTAGTACAAGATGTCTCTCAAGACCAGGCTTAAACAGAGCAGGTTATAGCGTGTGCGCAAGTGCGGGGCAGAACACCCCTTTCCAGCCCCTACGCTGCCAGCCTCGCCCCCCACCCCCGCTTACTGTGGAAGTGATGTTAATAATAAATCCTGGCAGTATGATAGGCATTCTCATTATTTCAGGGCTTGTAAGTCAGAAAGATTGGTTGTACAAGCCCTGGTAAACGTCCCCCAATGCTCCGCGATGGAGGAGGGGGAGGTCTCATCTTTAGCCACGTTTATTTGCTTAAGTGCTTCCATCGCTCCCGACACAACTTTTTATTTTATGGAGCGCTATATAATAAGTTACTCAACATAGATATCATTTCATGATAGCAATCGTCAGTTGCTAGGCAACCAGGATAGCGATAGGTCAGTGGCGCAGCAGAAGATTTAATTATTATCACAGGCGCCAAGTTGTTCACGAAAAGTGTAATATAGTAAACACAAACGTTATTACTGGGAATTTCCACTGGATACAGTACATTGATACAAATAGCGTTCCATGCAGGGAGGTGGTGGCTGATAGGTCAAGGATGGAGTTAGTCACGATTGTCCTGAGCAAATAGGAGGTCATGTATGCAGAAGGTCAGGAGCAAGACTGGTGCCCTATCAACACCTAGCTTCAACACCTCATGGAGCACGCATAAGCAGATCGCTATAAAAAAAAGCACCATAATGGGGCAGATTTATTTACCCAGTCCCTGTCCGATCCCCGATCCGGACGGTCTGACAAAGATGAAGTCCGATTGCGATTCATGTAGCTTGTGCGTCCGATTTCCTGACATCCGTCGGCCCACCCCCAATTTGTGCCAAATCCGATCACGTGCACCAAATCCCGTTAACTGGCGGTGCAACTTGGAAATTGTTGGGAAACCCGACGAAAATGCGCTCTGCGGACCATTAGTACATGAGCCCCAATTGTGTAAATAACACTATACAGGCGGTCCCCTACTTAAGGACACCGACTTACAGACAGATCCCTCTGCCCCCTGTGACCTTTTGATTCTCTCTGGATGTTACTACAGGCCCAGATTGCAATGAACACGCTGTAAGGAGCCGAATGAAGCTTTATATTAGAAGCCTTGAAACTCCCATTGTCCCTGGGCCAAAAAAATTTTTTGTCTGGATCTTCAATTATAAAATTACAGTTTTTACTTACATACAAATTCAACTTTAGAACAAACCACCTACGGAACCTATCTTGTACATAACATGGGGACTGCCTGAATATAGATTCTCATTCGTCTTAGGCCAACGATAGCAAACAAATATACCAAAATATAACTACGAAAATAAAAGCAACATGAAATTTGATGAAATATTAAAAAAGTAGAAAAAATATATTTGTTGCATCCATTAAACATAAAAGGATCGTTATCCTTCATGGTGAGCAGCGGTTGTCAATGTTTTTGTATATATTGAGAACAGATGGTTTGTGCAGATTCCTGAGTGCCGTTACTTCTCCCTGTCCCTGTATTAACTCTGTGCAGACCCCAAATTCAGATCGTGCAACCACCATTCGCCTTCATGTGCACATCTCATCTCGTAACAAACGATAAATCTGTCTTCATTACTGCCAAATTAATTGGGCTCTACGATTGCGACTCTAGTAACTAATTGGATATTGATATCTTCATACATTCTGACATATGCTAGATTCCTGATCCAGGACCTCTATAGATGTAATGGTGCCAGTCCTGGGCTAGGCTGGCAAGAGCAGAGAGTGAATTCGCACATTATCTGATGATCTGACCAGCTGTCTGACCAGAAGATGGATTATCATGGAATAACATCACTGTGGATCTCTCGCATCTGTGGTGGATTCCAGTAAACACAGAGAAAATACGGATTGCAAACTTTTGTGAAAACAAAACTTCTTCTCTGGGGGCAGGAGATCAGTTTTCTAGCCAGTCCTGTTGAGTGAACACTAGGGATGAGCGGAGCCATTGAACTCAGCTAAACCTGGTACTAAACCAGAGTCCCCACAGAAACACTGCGATCAGTGTTGGCATGGTGCCATTTTGCTGAGGATTGTTGCTCTCGGACGACATCAAGTGGAATGTATATCCTTGGCAAACAGTTAATAGCATGCAGCATTTAAAGAGTTAACACCTTGTATCACTGCCAGAACCACCACAGTGTTTTATGGAGTTTAGGGTGAGCTGAACACAAACTTTTGATTGCAATCCGGGTTCAGGGACCCAAACTCACAATGTTCAATGCAGATTCACACTAGTGACCAATACAGTACACAAGCAAGTCCGGCATCTCAGCAATTCTATGGTTTTATGTATCAGGACATACAAACATCTGATGCTAAAAAGATCTTTAAATTCAATGAATTCTAATTCAGATTGAGAGGAACAATGTTTTACTGGAATAGATTTCACTGGATCATCAATTATTAAACATGCATTTCCAAATTTCAAAAAGTGCCCTAGAGGAATCCTTATAATATAATTCTTCATATAGCGTACACTGATTACACAGAGCTTGCCAGATCAGTCCCTGTCCCCATGGGCTCACAATCTAATCAACCTACCAATTTAGAGTGTGGGGGGAAAACCGAGGACCCAAGGAAACCCATGCAAACACAGGGTTTGACAGGGGTCTCCGCTGGCATTGTGTCACACGCGATTGGATTTGTGCGCGGCTGCAGCGGCTTTCATGCAACAGAAATTGGGGGGGGGGCGGCCTCGGATGGTCCAACTGATTCGGGACTGAGTGTGGGATTTAACTTTCAAATTGGGTCGCAAGACAATGCACTTACATGCACCAGGAAGAAGAAGAACTCCAGCGGACCTGAGCGGGGAAGGACACATGCAGGATTCAGGCGCATGTTCTTAGTGAATCACGCCTAAGTGCATTTGGTGAACTCCATCATGGGAAAGGCCCCAGAGAAGACATACAAACTCCTTGCAGATGTTGTCCTGGATGGGACTTGAACCCAGGCCCCAGCGCTGCAGGGCTGTAGTGCCAACCACCGTGCTTCCTTGATGACCTTCTACTCTGCTTCACCATTTCATGACCTTCACAGCAGTCGATAAGAGGCAGATTCACAAATATACCTGATAATGCCATTATCATCGTGGGGTCAATAATGTACATTTCACCCATGAAGAACATCTTTATTAGGACACTATCAATGGAAATGAACTCTACTGAGTAGATCCATGGAGAAAGAGGATGCATTGTCAGAAACATTGAGTTTCCAATAGTCAATACTAATAACATCTCATTAATGGAAACCATAATATGAAATCAACATAATAAGCTTAGTTTGGGGTCACAATGTATCAGTATTCTACTCAATCAATCAAAGCATTAGTATCTGAGAGCTGCAAAGGAACTTTACCTATGGCACCCAGGTGTACAGTATCACTAGAACCAATATTTCTTCCCTGGTCCCTATAGAAGGTCAACAGTTCCTGGGTTCTACTGTCTACTGACTAATATTCTTAGCTTGCAAAGCTTGTTAATGGGGTCGAACATTGTTGAAGGGTTACTTCCGCAAATTAATGGTACTAGCGAGCCAGGATTGTCTACAGGTCTTTGGTCCTTGGGTTTAGTAATCTATCAGCAGGCTAATACCTGCAACAGCTTGTTCCACAGATGGTTCCCAGCAGCCAATCCATCCTTCCTTGTTGTTGGTTCTGGCAGAAAGCATTAGACACTGCTAACCAAAGAATTAGCATTTTGGATAAGAGACATATTGAATTTGCATATGTTGCAATTACAAAACACCGAAGCACTTCTCTAAATGGGCACATCAACTGCAAAATGCTTCCAACTATAGCTCTTATTAGAAAACACTTCAGAGTTAAGCAAATCTTCCACAGTCCTGAATGGTCCAGACTTGTTGTCAAGTCATGACCCCCAGTAATGCTTCTGGCTCACATGTTGTCAAGGGTGGTCCCACGACCCTATCGCGGGTAACGGACCTCACTCGTGACCTTGCTCCCTCAGGCGCAAAGCCAGCGCCTCTAACCGTCCGCTCCGATTCCCGGCCTCGCTCTGTGCATGCGCATCAGCCTCAGGAAATTTAGGGCCAGCGCACCATTAATTGGGCTGGCCATTTTCCCATAAGGCTATTAAAACCTGCCTCTCCCATCACACCCGGCCTAATCTTTGTGCCTCACAGCATATAAACTCCCTAGTGATTATCCTGGCGTTCCTGTGCCTCCGGAGTTCCTTGTGTTTTCTGTTATTCCTGCGTTCCAGTGAGTTCCTGCTCCTGAGTCCTGAGTTACCAGTGTCCTCCGTGTTGCTGTTCCCACGTCCCATGTTCCCGTTCCCATCTGCCTGGACCTCCCGTTGCTGACCCGGATTGACTTGATCCTGCATTTATGCCGTCTGCCCTGACCACGAGACTCTCTTCCATTAAGGTACCTCGCTGGGCTGCCACCTGGGCTAGTCACAAGTGGAACGACGGGTGTATCCTGCCGCAACAGTCCAACCCTCTTTGTGTGCGGCTCTGGTAAAGCCAGGTGCCACTTAGACTCCAGTCCAGGTGTCAGCTAGTACCACCCCCGTGGGGTCCATGGTCCACACATCCGAAGTCTAACACATTTGTGTTTTCCCTGTACCGTACAATATGGTGCAAGGGTTTAATGAATTCTAGATGAGCGACCGACCTTCACAGTTTGTACTTTCAGATTCTACCGCTTTGTATTTCCTCATCTCTATTCTTCTAGATAGTATAAAATGCTCCATTTCCTCTTACTAAATACGTACAGCGCATAGCCAAGACAAGATTGGAATCTAAATATGGAAGTTTCTAAACAACTCCTTGATACATTTATCACTGCTCATATGTAACATTTCACAAACAATCTCTGTACATCAGCTGATCACTTCTATTCAGCAGTGCATGTGTCCCCTTCTCAGTGTAGTACTAGATGTAGGTAATTTTACTGACAGATGGCCCTGCGCCTAGGTTATGGAGGCAGCTATGTTCTGCTATTGTCTGGATGCTTCATTTAGACAAAGCTTTAGTTATATACAATTTCAGACTTACAGTCTCATTTTTTAATTCCACATATGAAAATGTACAATACAGAAGGTGAGATGAATCTCAGATACTATTATCAGCCCGCACAATAATTTGCCTCAATTGTGGCATTAGGATTGGATCAGAATGCCAAGAACGTTTTATAGAAAAGAGACCAATCTGTAGGCTATGACATCATCACCGGTGACATCATAATGACAGGGATGGAGGGGGCACTTGGAGAGCATAAAACACGATCCCCTCCAGAATAATAGACACAGTAACATCACAACACAACTGTGAGACCTTGATACATTGTATCCAGCGCCTGACACGCTCTGTTCATCTCTTCTTTACCTTGTGATAAATGAACAACATTACCTTGATCGTTTGTTTTTTTAAATTCCAGTTTAACCCCTTCTGACATATAACATGATCTTTACTTATCAGGGGAAGGTAATTCTTCTTATTCATATATGTCAAGGAGATCACACTGAATAACATGTGTAAGTGACACCCTCACTATCGCACAAGAAATCTTACACTGACAACATGAGGTTAGTATAGCCCCGGGGCTGAACGTGTGAGCACCAGTGATACAGATCAATAGATAAGAAAGTCTAATTCCAGGGTGTTATGTATCAGGATTAGAGATGAGTGACTGACACTACCGTTTGGTGGCCCACAGATAATCCGGTAAATTGATGACCCTAGTAACTAGCCATGGCTATGATTGTTTGTGTCGGCTCATATCTAATCTGGATACAATCTGCTTTCCATAAAGCCCACACCCTTCCCCATTGATGGGTGGCAGCAATTGCTGCTGGTGTCTGCTCGTGATCCATCCTTGGCTTTGTATTAATCTACTAAGGGTGCGGTCACACGCCGTCTCGTGATCCAATCTTGGTGCATTTTTAAACACTCTGAAAATGCATGCATTTTAAAACTTGTCTGTTATTACATGTTTCCCTATGGGTTTGTCTGGTTTGAATACATTTCTAAATTTCTGGGAGCGTAGCAGCTGTGAAAAGGTTAATACAGCTGCTTACACTTCCAGAAATAAAGAAAACAGATTCACACCAGACAAACACATGGTGAACAACAAAAATGCATGTGTTTAAGTGCATTAAAAACACACCAAGAGCGATCAACAATGCATCTTTTAACTGCACCCTCAAGGTTCCAGAAAAGTGAACTGCCCAACTTTTACCGTTGTAGAATGGTCACACCTGCTGATGACCAATCAATAAAGGGAATTTGATTGGAAGGACTGGACTCAAAAAACAAGCACTGCGTATACTCCAGGAGAGAGGGTGATTTTGGCTTGCTGGTAGTTGTGTAAGATCTCCATGGTACCTGTAGCCTTAGCAATCTGAGCCATGTGAATCCCCTAGTTATGAATTGATGTTTCGGTGTGAATTGCGCACCACCAAGCATACAGAGATCTTAAAGGGGTATTATACTCCAGAGCTGCACTCACTATTCTGCTGCTGGTGCAGTCACTATGTATATACATGACATTACTTATCCTGTACTGATCCTGAGTTACATCCTGTATGACATTACTTATCCTGTACTGATCCTGAGTTACATCCTGTATTATACTCCAGAGCTGCACTCACTATTCTGCTGCTGGTGCAGTCACTATGTATGTACATACATGACATTACTTATCCTGTACTGATCCTGAGTTACATCTGTATCGATCTCCAGAGCTGCCCTCCCTTTCGGGCTGCTGGTCCAGTCTACTTTTGATGCATGACTATCAGCTTAGCCATGTTCTGATCCTGAGTTCTACCATCCTGGTATCAGGGTTGATTCTAGCCTTTTTGCTGCCTGAGGCGAAAATTCAAATAGCGCCCCCCCAACGCTGTATACACAGGCCTATTTAAATGTTTATTTCCACACTCTTTGTATATAGACAATCACTCACACAAATACCCATATGTATCAATTGTTTACCTCCTGAGATCAGTATTTTAAATAACATTTTTGAACAAATAGTTATAACACAAAAATGACTTAATAAATAACATTCGTCATATGTCTGCTTTGCGTTGGATACATTTTTAAAAATTCTTTTGTATCTTTAGGATGGTAGAAGTTTAGTAGATATTTTTTTTTAAATTTCCAAATTCATTTTATTAAGGGCAATTTCAATGGACCTAAACAACAGATACAAACACATAAATTACACCATTTAACAAACTACACCTTCAATTATTCAAAATGTCTTTAAGGAGCTTTATTAACCCTTTAGGTTTTCTTCAAAGTTAAATCAAAATGTAGAGGAGAGCACAGATGGGAGAGGTATGCAGCTGGGCAGTGAAGGGGTTAATTGTGTGTGGTGTGCAGGTGATTTATGGTGTGGAGGGTCACTGTAGGCATCTGATCTCCTTCCTCTGTGAAGGAAAATGAGGAGATAGGATACTGATAAGGTGAGCTCCGCCAGGGAATGCTTTCTGCTGGGATTTGTCTGTCTGTACTAAATGACCAGTCACAGCAATCGCTGCATATTGTCAGAGTAACAGAAGTCATGACGTTCCACAATGTCACGGTGTCTTTATGCACTGCTGCCCATAACGTTGGGGTACGTCATGGTGGCTTGAGGGGTTAATTGTCTGCTAGCTAAAAGGATCCTAACTAAATAGTGTATGACCTGTGCAGGGGGGAGCAGAGAGCAGCCAGCAGGAACTTCTGCTGGGTGATAGATCAGGTCACGAGCTGCCTCCTAAATCATCCAGGCTGCCATTCTGCCGCCTCTGATGTCCGGCCGCCTGAAACAAGATTTTCATCCTGCCTCATGGCAGATGCGGCCCTGTCCTGTATTATACTCCAGAGCTGCACTCACTATTCTGCTGCTGGTGCAGTCACTATGTATATACATGACATTACTTATCCTGTACTGATCCTGAATTACATGCTGTATTATACCCCAGAGCTGCACTCACATTAAAAATTTGCCCCCCTGCTCTATGCACTGATGCGCTGTGGCATTATCATGTGTAACTTTGTACTTTATTGCTTTTCTCTTCAGTATTTCTTTCTTTCCATTTTCCTGCTTGAATTGTTCTCTTTCTGCCAAATTCAGGACAGCTCCAGCAGATGATGACCTTTTACCTTTGCCGTCATTTACTGGTGGCCGCAGCAGAACTTCTGCTGATTACCTACCCCTGAAGCCACACGTGTAACGCTGGTAATTGTCTCGCACTTTACCTCCAGGAGAGGCTGTTATTTTGCTTTCTGCATTGGCTCCTCCATCTGTCAGACCTATGGCTCCTAATCCCAGGAAATCCGGAGCGGCGCTGGTAGAGAGCGGCTTAATAACGGCCAGAATCTTCTCCAAGGAAATGTCTCCAGATCTGTATAAATTACTCAGTAATTGATGAAATAAAATGACTTTAACGTGAACAGAGCAAACGGAGAGGAAAAGCGACGTGATAAGACTGTATCTCCCAACGTGGGGTCATAAGGTCAGAGCTAAAGAAATACTCTATTTAAAGGGGCTGTCCAATATCAGAAACATATGGCTGTGACTTCTTCTCTTGTCTCTGTTATTGTACCTTTAATATAAATAAAGTTTTGCACAACTTGCGGTTCCCTTTTCTGACAAAATCTGCCCTCTGACAAAAGTAGCCCGAATGAGCAGAACCGAGCACTTCATCAGTAGTACATTGAGTGTCAACCAAATCTGAGGAGTAGGGGAAAGCGGTGAGTATTTACTTGCCTGGATTGTGACCTTTATTATTGTTTATTGTCTTATCTGGGGGTTTGTATTATTAGCTTTTGTCAGTATTTTTTAACTCCTTGTCTGTGTGTATGTACAATGGGTATGAAAAGTATTCAGATCCCTTTTTTCACTCTTTGCTCATAAATGTGCACTCTGGTGATAAGTATTCAGCCCCTTTGCTCAGTGTTGAGTAGAAGCGGCTTTGGAGCTGGTGCAGCCAGGAGTCTTCTTGGGAAGATGCTACAAGTTTCTCACCCCTGGATTTGGGGATCTTCTGCCTCTTCCTTGCAGATCCTCTCCTGGACCCTCAGGTTGGATGGTGAACGCTGGTGTTGTTCTGAAGTTGGTGGAGTTGTTCCGAAGCCACTGCTTTCTTATTTTAGGTAGCCGCCGACGGCAAAGAGTTAATATCCGCGATCAGTGCTGGCATCAATCACATGTAGCAAACCCCACATCTGTATAATGAGGGCTTACCCCTTGAGCCGTCTGCATACAGCATTAGAAGCTCTGTATTCTACATGTACAGCGCAGAGTGTTTAGAGGTTAATAATTGTTGTCTGTATTATTACATATCACTTAGTCTGTGGGTCATATTATTATCTTTCATCTGGTCTGGGGCCCGCAATATTATTTACAGTCTGGTCTTAGGTAGGTATTATCATTTACCGTCTGTCCTGAATATTATTTATTAGCATGCCTGGGGCCAATAACATGATTTATTGCCCGCTCCAGGGTTAATAATAATAGAAAATGCTTCTGTATTTCTGCAGCATCATTATTTTCTACAGAGCTTTAGAGATCATGGAGAACATCTACAAATAAAATAAGACATTACAGAGTAATAAAATAGTTGTACAGTCAATAGTTATATAGTCACTAACAGGAATGAGAGCCCTACTCACAAGAGCCTACAATCTACAAGGAGGAACTTGGTTTCACAGGAGGTAAAAGTGCTTGTACAATGGTCCCACCATTGTTGGCATCAAGGATTCAAAATAAATAAATATATTGAGTCATGTTTCTGGGGTGATATTTTGTGCTGCATTATGGTAATTGATGTTTCAGGGGCGGAGTTGTGTGCTGCATTTCCAACCTTCCAAATAATGGAGAGAAAGAGGAAGTTTGGGCCACCTCATTCATAAGCTCTAATCCTGAATAAGAGCATTTCCAAATTGCTGGACTTTGCAATGCTCCCACTCAGGCTGGTGGAGATGGGCAGCTTTAAGGATCTGATGGCATCGGCTGTCCCACCGTATGAAGTTCCCCGGCCACCAGGGACAATCCACCAGACAATCCCTGCCCTGCACCAACAGGTTGTGGACATAATCAGGTGTTCAATGCACAATACTAATAGCCCCGAGGTGCCCCTCCCAACTGACACATGGACCACGGAGAAGGATATTACATATTCTTAACTACCCACTGGGTTAATATAGTGTCAGTTGGCCCAGAGGCAGTTGCTTTGGATCACATTCTGCCCCCACCTAGGATTGCAAGACATCACTCCTTGCCTCCAGTTGCTTCCTCATCTCCTGCTTCCTCCTCTCTTGTTCATCCAGTCAGCGCAGAGACTGAACCAGCAGTTTTAGCAAAGCTATGAGCTATGAGGAAACAGCCGCATTCAGTCCTAAAACTCATCTGTCAGGGCTAAAGACCACACACCCCTCCCGGGAGCTGGGCACTAGGATTAGACAGATGAGTGGTTGTTGTTGCTCCTGAACCTCAACACCGGTAGGGTGATGTGTGACAACGGCCAACAGCATGTAGCAGCTTTGGACTAAGCCAGGTTGACATTCGTCCCTTGCCCACCCACCGCCTCATATGTGATGTACCAAGAAATGGATTTCCACTTATGCCGGAAAGGGTGAATCACCAGCTGCAGGCAATTTTTGAATTCCAGTTCCAGAATGCCCGGCAGAGTCAAAGTAGTGACCAGCAGCACTGTAGTAGTGACCAGTGACTGGGCCTCTATGAGGGACGTGTGTTTAGTGATGCACTGCTTCCAAAATGCCACCAATACAGTCATTGCCGAAAGTTTTGAGAATCATACAAATGTTAATTTTTACAAAGTCTACTGCATCAGATTTTATAATGGCAATTTGCATATACTCCAGAATGTTATAAAGTGTGATCAGCTTAACAGCAATTGATTGCAAAGTCAACATTTTCCTAGAAAATTAACTTTTCCCCCAAAACACATTTCAACTTCATTGCAGGAGCCTTAAAAGGAGCAGCTAAAATGGTTGCAGTGAAGTCTCCAGTAACACAGGTGATGGTACTGATGAGGACAGGGCTGGAGATCAATCTGTCATGATTAAGTAAGAATCACATCACTGGACACTTTAAAAGGAGGCTGGTGCTTGGCATCATTGTTTCTCTTCTGTTAACCATGGTTATCTCTAAAGAAATATGTGCAGTCATCATTGCACTGTACAAAACTGGCCTAACAGGGAAGAGTATCGCAGCTAGAAAGATTGCACCTCAGTCACCAATCTATCGCATCATCAAGGAATTCAAGGAGAGAGGTTCCATTGTTGCCAAAAAGGCTCCAGGGTGCCCAAGAAGGACCAGCAAGCGCCAGGACCGTCTCTTAAAAGTGTTTCAGCTTCAGCATCGGGCTACCAGCAGTGCAGAGCTTGCTCAGGAATTGCAGCAGGCAGGTGTGAGTGCATCTGCCACTTATCTCCAGAAAAAACATCAGGGACAAACTGATATTCTGCAAAAGGTACAGGGAGTGGACTGCTGAGGACTGGGGTAATGTCATGTTCTCTGATGAATCCCCTTTCCAATTGTTTGGAACATCTGGAAAACATCTTGTTGGGAGAAGACAAGGTGAGTGATACCACCAGTCTTGTCTCATGCCACCTGTAAAGCCTCCTGCAACAAGTCATGTGTGGGGCGGCTTCTCGGCCAAGGGAATCGGCTCTCTCACAGTCTTACCTAAAAACACATCCATGAATAAAGAATGGGACCAGAATGTCCTCCAAGAGCAACTTCTCCCAACCGTCCAGGAGCAGTTTGGTGATCAGCAATGGCTTTTCCAGCATGATGGAGCACCTTGCCATAAAGCAAAGGTGAGAACTAAATGGCTCAGGGAACAAAACATAGAGATTTTGGGTCCGTGGCCTGGAAACTCCTCAGGTCTTTATCCCATTGAGAACTTGTGGTCAATCATCAAGAGAGACGGGTGGGCAAACAAAAACCAACAAATTGTGACAAAATGCAGCATTGATTGTGCAGGAATGGACGGCTATCAGTCAGGATTTGGTCCAGAAGGTGAGTGAGAGCTGCCAGGGAGAATTGCAGAGGTCCTGAAGAAGAAGGGTCAACACTACAAATACTGACTTACTGCAGTAACTCCTTCTAACTGCCAATAAAAGCTTTTGTTCCTCATAATATGATTGCACTTGTATTTCTGTATGTGATAAAAACATCTGACAAACACACATAAAAATCAGAGGGCAACAGATCATGTGAAAACATAATATTTGTGTCATTCTCAAAACATTTGGCCATGACTGTATAATCATCTCTGATGATTCCATCGTCAGCTCTAACAAGCTGTGCTTGAAAAAAGCTCTTTTGGCCATGACTGAGGATGTTATGGTGGCACATGAGGAAGAAAAAGAATGGGTTTCAGGCCCTCCAGATATGGTTACAGGATGGGATGTTGGGCCAATGGTCAGGTACTGGACAACCATTGGACATTTTTGGAAAAGGAAGATGGAGAGGGTGTGTCCGCTATCCATGACATGGATCACGGGAGCACCCGTGACAGAATGGTTAGAACTGATTTCTACAGGACAGGAGGTTTAATAACAACTACTTCCACCACATGATGCCACCTGCAGCTCATGATTGAAGCTTCACATCACAGACCTCCAGCTCTGTAGTTGTTTTTGCCAGTGACACTAAGGACCTGCAGTATAGAGGAGGTAACAGCCCTGGGATGTCAAGGACATTTACATAAACATTTTCCCGGAGTTTCACTTTAAGCCATTTCCTAGTATTTGCTGTATAATTGACCCACATCTCACTGCAGGCCCCTTTGTGGTTGGATCTCAGTTTGGGTCTGTTTCAGTGTTTTTACGTGTTGCTTCTATACCGCGGCCGCCGGTAACTTTTTTGCATAAAAACTCTGCTAACGTTCCAGATGAAAGACCCGGCGCTGACAGGTGATTCCTCCAGGATTTGTATCCAGCTGTTTCTTTGGCTTTGTAGTTATTTGATGAATCTACATCTGATGATAAAGTCTAATACTCAGGATTAGCTGGGAAAATAGAGAAAAACAACATTTGTAACATTCCGTCACTTTCAGAAAAGAAAGATAAAGGTATCAACTTCATATCAAACTTAATAAACCCTGTGTGGACCATGAGTCCAGTTATGGATCAGCAAGTGTCGGACCAGCAATGTATCTGTTTGGACCATGAGACCAGTGATGAATCAGCTAGTGACGGACCAGCAATGTATCTTATGGACCACAAGGCTATTCATGTATCATCAAGTGAAGGACCTGTACTGTATCTGTGGGTCTGTGTGGACCATAAGACCAGTGATGGATTAAAGAGTGAAGGACCTGCAATGTATCTGTGTGGACCATGAGGCCAGTGATGGATCAAAGAGTGAAGGACCTGCAATGTATCTGTGTGGACCATCAGGCCAGTGATGGATGAGCAAGTGACGGACCAGAAATGTATCTATATGGACCATGAAGCCATTGATAGATCAGCTAGTGACCGACCAGCAATGTATCTTTGTGGACCATGAGGCCAGTGATAGATCAGAGAGGGAAGGACCTGCAATGCATCTGTGTGGACCATCAGGCCAGTGATGGATGAGCAAGTGACGGACGTCCAATGTATCTTTATGGACCACGAGGCCATTGATGGATCAGCAAGTGAAGGACCTGAAATGCATCTGTGTGGACCATGAAGCCAGTGATGGATCAGCAAGTGACGGACCTGTACTGTATTTGTGTGTCTGTATGGACCATAAGACCAGTGATGGATCAAAAAGTGAAGGTCCTGCGATGTATCTGTGTGGACCATGATGCCAGTGATGGATTAAAGAGTGAAGGACCTGCAATGTATCTGTGTGGACCATGAGATCAGTGATGGATCAACAAGTGACGGACCAGCAATGTATCTGTGTTGACCATGAAGCCAATGATGGATCAGAAAGAGAAGGACCTACAATGTATATGTGTAGACCATGAGACTAATGATGGGTTTAGAGAGTGAAGGAGCAGCAATGTATCAGTGTTCACCATAAAGCCAGTAATGGATCAGAGAGGAAAGGACCTGTAAGTGATCTGTGTGGACCATTAGCCCAATGATTGATCAGAGAGTGAAGGACCTGCAATGTATCTGTGTTGCTCATGAGGCCAGTGATGGATCAGAAAGAGAAGGACCTAAAATGTATATGTGTAGACCATAAGACTAATGATGGATCAGAGAGTGAAGATCCAGCAATGTAACTGTGGATCAGTGTGTGAGGAACCTACGATATATGTCTGGCCCTGAAATGTATGTAAGTGGACAGTGAGGCCGGTGATGGTTCAGTAAAAGACCTAAAATGCATATGTGAGGACAGTGTCCGCGATAATGTTTCAGCGCATATGTGTTATTATACAACTCTCATATATTATAATATTATGTAGGTTTACATGGAGTCCTAGAATGGGGATTATCAGGTCTCCAGGCAGTATTGTTGGTTGCTGACAT
This sequence comes from Engystomops pustulosus, assembly GCA_019512145.1. Lineage (NCBI taxonomy): Eukaryota > Metazoa > Chordata > Amphibia > Anura > Leptodactylidae > Engystomops > Engystomops pustulosus. Next base: position 41,614 of record WNYA01000925.1, on the reverse strand, counting down.
AGCTGAGGTCAGGGCAGGCGGAGATCAAGCAGCGACCAAAGGTCAGAGTCAGGTCAAGTCGGGGTCATCACCAACGATCAGGGGAGAATTGCAGGACAAACAACAAAGTCGGGGTCAAGAGCCATGTACAGGGGAGGGAGGATGACGGAGGATGCCATTAACCTGGAGGATAAATAGGACCTCTAGTATCACAGTGGATACAATTACTGTAACTACACCTATATAATGCAAAGGTCCTTCCCATAAACATGGTAGTTTTGAGCCTTTGAATTTTGCTTGATATTAGAAATCAGTAGTTCATAAACCTCGGCTGCATCTGCCAACATCACTTTACTGTAAGTCACAAATGAGAACAAAATGTTTTACAGCGTGCCATAAATCAGCCCAGTTTATGATGTCTCGTAGCATCATTAAATCTCTGCGGTATTTTTGTAACATTTATGTCTCTTTTTATTCTGCTCGGCTTATTTTGAATTTAATACCTGCATGAGAAAAAGTCTATAAATTTCTGGTAAAAGTAAAAAAAAAATATAGTAAATAAATAAAATAGAGTAAAACATACATTTTTTTTCCTGTTCATTGGCAGATTTGTAGAATTATTAAAAAATCCTCTTGAGACTTTGGGGATTGTTGAATACAAATTTGAATACAAATTGTCACATCCATCAGCTGCCTTGCTTTGCATTTTAAATCACTCCCATTGGTCATCTCCATCCTCCACCTACCCTAATAAAGGTAACCCCTCCTTCCCAAACACCAGTAATGGGGGCCAATAGCCCATCCACTCAATGCCCAGTTACAGACAGTTTCTTAGATGGCATCTTTTAAAATTTTCTTAACACGCATTCAAAACCATGAATGTATATGGAGATCTTTGCATTTCTCGCTCATGGAGGGCATTATTTCATAAATTTCAGATTACAGGAGGAACAGGGTGGATTGATAGACATGGTGAGATAGGAGGAGAAAGAGGAATAGAATTTTGGAGCCATTGAGGAAGCTGAAGCACATACAGTGAGGCTACATTACTCCATCGACTGTTCCTTGTTTTCAGATGTAGGATATTGAAAGGCAGACAAGGGAAGACCATATAGCGCCCATAAAGTAGTATTGTTGCTAAAACCAGTGGTGGTATTTAGAAGGAGGATTGAAACGAAGCTCGCCAGATTTGGTTGTGCTACATTTGGCAAAACTCGATTAAGGGTGTAAAGGAACTGCTTTTGCTGCCTTCAGATAGAGGTCGTCAAAATACGGTCGTCAAAACACTGGTCTGAAATTTCGGTAGATAGAGGGGGGTATTTGTCACTGTTGTTTTTAGATGTGACACTCTACATATTACTCCCTGTAAAGAAAATCTATTTTAAAAGGGTTTTAATTCCGAGTTTGGGAACATACTGGATGGACTGGAAATCCGGCTGTTCTGCTTAATTCCCCTACCTACCCCATGTCGTAGGAGACAACTGGTTGAAATTCCCTTTATGCACCAAAGAGCAAATACTGAGAGACAAAGACAGGGCAATACAAACAGAGATAGTTGCCAAATACGGGTCCGATACAAGAGGATGAAGCAGTACAAAATTGCTAGGCAAACGGATAGTCAGAAAGCAAACATACCAGAACAGAGAAGGCAGAATGAACACCAACTAGCTAAATACAAGACTATCGCAAGCCCAGAGCACTAGTCACCAAAACTTTTTATCAGATCTCATCAGACAGGACAGCAATGAGAGTGGTGAGGGATCACAGAGGATAAACTGTTAGTAAGCCAGAGCATAGTTCGCAGGAGACAGATGGGTATGATGGAAATCAATCAAGGCTGCTAGGAAGGAATAAAGCAGTGTTCAGACTACCAAGGACAAAGTGAAACATAATTAACCTTATAATTGCCTCCTCAACCATACTTTACAGACAGGCTGGCACAGATGCTACAGATCTTTTTTTACCCTTTAAACAGGGTCACTTTCAGACAAATATATTGCTGACCCCCATGATCAAAGATCACTGGCTTATCCATTGGGCAGGTCATCAATATTACAGTTCAGGAAAAATCTTGGCCCAAATAGAGCAATTATCCCCTCTGGTGGACCACATCCTCACACTGCTGTGCTATTCAATTAGTGTAATGCACTGCCCCACACCTCCACCTGCTGTAGCAGGTTTTTGGTGCATGCTACATCAGTTATTGGAAGTAAAGCTGTGACTGTAGAGATGCTCAAAGCACAGGGTTAGGAGCACAGCAGTGAGAGCAAATTGCATTGTGGGTAGTTTTGCATAGTCGAATCTTGCTGACAGTTTCCCTTTAAAGTTTATATCTGGAAACAGAATGTTATTGTAATAGGTAAAATACTTAGAATTCAGAGAGGAGAAAAACATTCCCGAGTTCCTGGAAGGTTTGTTATGGGTACAGGGCAACGCTTTTGTCTCAAATTGATGCATATCACCGAGATCATAATCAGTGTTTTCTCATAACACATCACCCTCATATCACATGATAATGGAGCCGCAGCGCCCTGTTCTCCTCGTCTTTATGCTATGCGTGAGATTTAATGACGGGTTGTCTCTGAGTTCATCATTGATGTCGAGAACGTTGGTTAATAAAAGACAACATCTCATTGTCAGACCGGGCGAGCGCAACGCAAACATCTCATCCTCATTGTGGCCGATGACGGGCGGACGTGACAGCTGAAAGCGTTTACTCACTTTATCTTCATTTCTATCATATTTAATCGAAATAAGCAAAAAGCGGTAATTTTAGGTTGTTAGGGAGAAAGCAAGAGTAAGAACAAATGTGACCTGAAAATATTTCATGCACTTTACAAACATTTCACAGATAAAAAAATTCAAGCTGTTAGAACTCATGCGGGATCTAGGTCATCAGTCTAAGTCCTCCTGGAAGAACCTCACCCAGGTGTAATGCTCTGCAGAGGGCTGCTTGAGGGCTGCAGGAGTCAGAACCTCTCTCTGTGGAATAGCCCGCCTCGGGCGCTGGTCACAGCAGGGACAGCAGAGAGCTTCAAGAAGGGTCTAGATGCCTTTTTACACCTAAATAACATTGACGGTTATGTTATATACAATTGATTCCCATAAATCTCTTCCTCATCCAATCCTTTCCCTTCCTTGGCTGAACTTGATGGACATTTGTCTTTTTTCAAGCGTATAAACTATGATACTGATGTTGTGTGTGCACATGGTCCTAGGAGATTTCTGGAGCCTTGCACCAATCATTCATTTGGGGGGGGGGGGGGGGGGTAGTCCAGTTACTGCATAAATTTCTCATTGGCACATATACAGGTGCTTGTTAGGCAAGTTTATTGCTGGCTCTAATTAACCATATACTGTGCTTCTTTTGTGTTTCTGCTCCTCTGCTTAATCTGTTTGCCTGACCTTGCTATTTGTCAGTCTGCCTCTCTTGTTTATCTTACAGTTCTGTGCACAAATCCAAGGTAGGGACAACCGCCAAGTTGTCATCTGCAATTTAGCACAGGGATGACAAGTAGGCAGGCGCAGAAGCACTGGGCTTACACTTCCTAAAGGCCTCCCCATGAAATGAACAAAACATAAATTCAATAAAAAATATTCTAGTTTATTATATATTTCACTAAAAAGTAATAAATAAAATGATACATTTTAGTAAACTTGAATATTTTTTATTGAATTTACGTTTTGTTCATTTCGTGGAGAGGCCTATCTCTCTTTTGGTAATTGATTGGTATATTGAGATACCTCTATTATTCATATATATTTTGGATCTGTTATAGTATTGGGCTTACACTTCCTCTCTCTCTCTCTCTTGAAACTTTGCTTATTGTGCTTCATTAGTCTTAAGGTTACCGACTACAATTAGTAGATTCATATTGCAGTCATCTGCCCCCTGCTTCCTGCTACATTACATAAAATGCAAAGTTATATTTCCTTCATGTTTTATACACTTTTTGCATCCACACCTGCGTTTGCATTTCTGCTGCAGTGTATCTATATGGAAAACACAAAAAGTGTAACCAATTTATTTGACACAGTATTAAAATGCTTAGGGTTAGAGTCAAAAGTCAAAAAAAGTGCTGCCTGCATATAATGTGAACGTTCAGATAACATCTGAAAAAAATAGAAGATTTCCACCAATAGATTAAAGGAAAACTACCATTTGTTTCTTTGCATCGTGAACCAAACCCACCTTGAGAATACTGTAGCTACACTGATGCAGAAACATATCTTGTTTAATCCCTGAACTGAGTGGTTTTGCTGAAAACACAATGCTAAAATTATGATAATGAGGCTCTGTCACTCCTGTGGCTGCCTCAGCGCTTCTCCTCTCTGCTTCAGAGAACGTTGATTCACTGTGTTGTGCCTGACAGGCAGAAGTAATCAATCACTGCACCATCCCCCAGCTGCTGTGTATGTCATCCTGCTCAGGTTGATTAGTTCTGTCTGGACTGTTCTGGAAGCTCTGTGTGCAATTTGTTTAAGTAGGCACCCAGCTTTGCCAAGGTCCTGAATTTTATAATTGTTTTTTGAGCAAAACCACTTGAATCAGGGATTAAACAAGATATGTTTCTGCATCTGTAGTGTTTCTGTAGCTACAGCATTCTCAAGGCATGTTTGGTTCTCAATGCATAAAAACAAATGGTAGATTTCCTTTAAGTGTTGCTTTAAGGTTTTGGTAATTAATGGACTTCCATCCTAAAAGTGTCTTTTAATCTGGCACATCTATTACGCTTTTAAGCATACAGTGTGGGCACCATGAGCGCAGTGTAGGACAGAAGTTGGTTATGGCATTTGCTGATTACACAAGATGAGGCTTTGGTGCTCATTCACTGCCTTCTCTTCTTGTCTCACTATATAATACACTTCACACTTTCCAACAGTCTTCGCACGGTGCATTCATAAGTACCAGGTAGAAAGCTTTAAATGAATGGTCCTGTAATATGTCCATAAGTGCGAGGTCACCCAGAACCTGCCCCTCTGACATTATGTGTGAGAGTTATAATCCGAGCCATCTAATAGGATAATAAATTCCTTCCAAATAGTATAAAATGAACATTAGACTATGTGAACTCCCCTGAATGGTGGCTGTATATACAGTATGTAGTTATCTCCTAAAACCCCCTA
>WNYA01000925.1:14620-35008 GCA_019512145.1 Engystomops pustulosus | reverse complement strand
ACATTACATATATATATATATATATATATATATATATATATATATATAATATATATATATATATATATATATATATATAGCCACCACTAGGGGACCCTCAGAGATTACTGCATAATGTGTTATGGTTATCACCTAAGCTTTATATAGTGGTGGCAGTTTGTAGTAATCTTATATGGTAAGTTCCCCTACGGTATTTAATAATCACCTGAGCTTCTTCTAGTGGTGTCTGGATATACAACATGTATTAATTTTTTGAGCTCCTCCTTGTGGTGGTGTATATATACAGCATATAGTGATAAAGTGCGCCAAGAACACCTTTTAAATCCCTGTTCCAGTGGCGCAAAGCAGAAATCATCAGGATGTCCGACGAAAGTGCGGTCTGCGGGGCCCTTAGTAAATGAGCCCCAATATGTAGTAATCTACTTAGCTCCCCCTAGTGGTGGCTGAATATACACTATGTAGTCATCTCCTGGGCTCCCCCTAGTGGTGTCAGCAGGAAGAACTCAATCTATTAGCACTTTGATTATGCAGGGGATTTGGATTGAACATTGTTGTTCAAATGTGGATGAAGGCAAAATCTGAACATCCACTTACTCCATCTGAACCCCTTTTAAAGAGCCATACTGGGGGCAGCTCAATAAGAGCAGCAACAACTTTGGAAAATCTGAGATGAATCTGAATCATAAAAAAAGAAAATAACATAAAAATAAAAAATAATAACAATCAGGAATGAGCCTCATGGTGATACCAAAAAGGTCAAGTTTTAGTCCAATATATTGGTACCTCGCTGTGTACCCAGCACTGACCTTTCCCTCTTAATGGATGCCATGCCTCATGAGCCTCATGTGCCGCGGTGAGCGAGCGCTTTATACTTCCCCGTAAACTGTGCGCAGCAACCTCCCGTTCATCAGCCTTGTTTATTGAGGCCACATAATCCCCCCACCCCACCCCCATTACTAATTACTCCCAATGGATTCTCAGCTTTGAGGGTTTCTATTGCCAGAAAATCGTCAATGAAAAGTCATTAATTGCAGGAAATATTTGCTGGGCTTGTACTTTACAAAGGGCCCCCGACACCACAAGGTTAGTACGGAAGGTAATTATATGAATATTGACCCTGGAACACACCGAGAAGAGAAAGCCATATATCGACTTGTACGTGTTATGGTGTCACTACGGGGGAGGCTGCGCAGTGATTAACGGGATTTCTAATGGTTCCTGATTACTGCGCTGTTATTCCTGATGGTCGGCAATAGACGGGCTGGACGCCACTCAGTCCCCATCAGCTACTTAATAACCGTCTTCTTGTTCTTCTTACCCCCTCTCTCTGCGCAGGACAGCGCAGACTTACCTATTAGTGGGGGCTTAGAAGGAAGACGAGTCAGAATATTATTCCGACACTAATGATACAGTAGTCAGTAACCTGGTGTCACTTTTTGCCTGCCTGTATATACACTCCTATGCCCTGGCTCAGTTACCCCAGTCATCCAATAACTTGTATAATTGAAGGCAGCTGGCCTCATTGGAGGTTGCCTAAACACTGAGGTACTTAAAAAAATCCATCAGGTTCATTCGGGACCCTAAACCAACTACAGGTTCCTGAACTTGTGATTTAGGGTCCCAAATCAACCTGTCCAAAGTCTGTATGTGGGGAAAAATGAAAGAAAAAAACTTTTAAACTCACCTAGATGTGAGCCCGAGGCAGAGCGAACTCACGTTGGAATTTCACCTAGCGCTCGCTCCCAAATTGCCCTGACATGTTACTTTCAATGGCTTCAAAACTGTTTGTGATTGTCCCGTCTTTGATAGTTGTGTTGATGCACCAGACTCTGAAGCTAATCTGTTCTGATCTCTGCCCAGTTGTACCACCTGCCATGACCTCTACCTGGAATAGTATTATGAAGTCTACTTTGGAAAATTTCCTGACCTATTCTTTCCTTAGTACAAGATGTCTCTCAATGACCAGGCTTAAACAGGAGCAGGTTATAGCGTGTGCGCAAGTGCGGGGCAGAAACACCCCTTTCCAGCCCACTACGCTGCCAGCCTCGCCCCCTCACCCCCGCTTACTGTGGAAGTGATGTAAAATAATAACAAATCCTGGCAGTATGATAGGCATTCTCATTATTTCAGGGCTTGTAAGTCAGAAAATTGGTGTACAAGCCCTGGTAAACGTCCCCCAATGTCTCCGCGATGGAGGAGGGGGAGGTCTCATCTTTAGCCTACGTTTATTTGCTTAAGTGCTTTCCAGCTCTCCAGACACAACTTTTTATTTTATTGAGCGCTATATAATAAGTTACTCAAACATAGATATACATTTCATGATAGCAATCGTCAGTTGCTAGGCAACCAGGATAGCGATAGGTCAGTGGCGGCAGCAGAAGATGTAATTATTATCACAAGGCGCCAAGTTGTTTCACGAAAAGTGTAATATAGTAAACACAAACGTTATTACTGGGAAATTTCCACTGGATACAGTACATTGATACAAATAGCGTTCCATGCAGGGAGGTGGTGGCTGATAGGTCAAGGATGGAGTTAGTCACGATTGTCCCTGAGCAAATAGGAGGTCACTGTATGCAGAAGGTCAAGGAGCAAGACTGGTGCCCTATCAACACCTTTAGCTTCAACACCTACATGGAGCACTCTATAAGCAGCGCTATAAAAAAAAGCACCATAATGGGGCAGATTTATTTACCCAGTCCTGTCGCGATCCCCGATCCGGACGGTCTGACAAAGATGAAGTCCGATGCGATTCATGTAGCTTGTGCGTCCGATTTCCTGCATCCGTCGGCCCACCCCCCAATTTGTGCCAAAATCCGATCACGTGCACCAAAATCCCGTTAACTGCGGTGCAACTTGGAAATTGTTGGGAAACCCGACGAAAATGCGCTCTGCGGACCATTAGTACATGAGCCCCAATATGTGTAAATAACACTATACAGGCGGTCCCCTACTTAAGGACACCCGACTTACAGACAGATCCCTCTGCCCCCTGTGACCTTTAGTGATTCTCTCTGGATGTTACTACAGGCCCAGATTGCAATGAACAGCTGTAAGGAGCCTGTAATGAAGCTTTATATTATGAAGCCTTGAAACTCCCATTGTCCCTGGGCCAAAAAAATTTTTTTGTCTGGATCTTCAATTATAAAATATACAGTTTTTACTTACATACAAATTCAACTTTAGAACAAACCACCTACGGAACCTATCTTGTACATAACCTGGGGACTGCCTGAACATAGATTCATCATTCGTCTTAGGGCCAACGATAGCAAACAAATATACCAAAATATAAACTATGAAAATAAAAGCAACAATTTTGATGAAATATTAAAAAAATGTAGAAAAAATATATTTGTTGCATCCATTAAACATAAAAGGATCGTTATCCTTCATGGTTGAGCAGCCGGTTGTCAATGTTTTTGTATATATTGAGAACAGATGGTTTGTGCAGATTCCTGAGTGCCGTTACTTCTCCCGTGTCCCTGTATTAACTCTGTGCAGACCCCAAATTCAGATCGTGCAACCACCATTCGCCTTCATGTGCACATCTCATCTCGTAACAAACGATAAAATCTGTCTTCATTACTGCCAAATTAATTGGACTCTACGATTGCGACTCTAGTAACTAATTGGGATATTGATAGCTTCATACATTCTGACATATGGCTAGATTCCTGATCCAGGACCTCTATAGATGTAATGGTGCCAGTCCTGGGCTAGGCTGGCAAGAGCAGAGAGTGAAGTTCGCACATTATCTGATGATCTGACCAGCTGTTCTGACCAGAAGATGGATTATCATGGAATAACATCACTTGTGGATCTCTCGCATCTGTGATGGATTCCAGTAAACACAGAGAAAATACGGATTGCAAACTTTTGTGAAAACAAAACTTCTTCTCTGTGGTGCAGGAGATCAGGTTTTCTAGCCACGTCCTGTTTGAGTGAACACTAGGGATGAGCGGAGCCATTGAACTCAGCTAAACCTGGTACTAAACCAGAGTCCCCACCAGAAACACTGCGATCAGTGTTGGCATGGTGCCATTTTGCTGAGGATTGTTGCTCTCGGACGACATCAAGTGGAATGATAATCCTTGGCAAAACAGTTAATAGCATGCAGCATTTAAAGAGTTAACACCTGTAATCACTGCCAGAACCAACCACAGGTGTTTAATGGAGTTTAGGGTGAGCTGAACACAAACTTTTGATTGCAATCCGGGTTCAGGGACCCAAACTCACAATGTTCAATGCAGAATTCAACACTAGTGACCAACTACAGTACACAAGCAAGTCCGGCATCTCAAGCAATTCTATGGTTTTATGTATCAGGACATAACAGAAACATCTGATGCTAAAAAGATCTTTAAATTCAATGAATTCTAATTCAGATTGAGAGGAACAATGTTTTAACTGGATAGATTTCACTGGATCATCAATTATTAACCAATGCATTTCCAAAATTTCCAAAAAGTGCCCTAGAGGAATCCTTATAATAATAATTCTTCATATAGCGTACACTGATTACACAGAGCTTGCCAGATCAGTCCCTGTCCCCATGGGGCTCACAATCTAATCAACCTACCAATATTAGAGTGTGGGGGGAAACCGGAGGACCCAAAGGAAACCCATGCAAACACAGGGTTTGAGACAGGGGTCTCCGCTGGCATTGTGTCACACGCGATTGGATTGTGGCGCGGCTGCAGCGGCTTTCATGCAACAGAAATTGGGGGGGGGGGGGGCGGCCGTCGGATGGTCCAACTGATTCGGACTGAGTGTGGGATTTAACTTTCAAATTGTGTCGCAAGACAATGCACTTACATGCACCAGGAAGAAGAAGAACTCCAGCGGACCTGAGCGGGGAAGTGACACATGCAGGATATCAGGCGCATGTTCTTAGTGAATCACGCCTAAGTGCATTTGGTGAACTCCATCGGATGGGAAAGGCCCCAGAGAAGACATACAAACTCCTTGCAGATGTTGACCTGGATGGGACTTGAACCCAGGCCCCAGCGCTGCAGGGCTGTAGTGCCAACCACCGTGCTTCCTTGATGACCTTCTACTTCTGCTTCACCATTTCATGACCTTCACAGCAGTCGATAAGAGGCAGATTCACAATATACCTGATAATGCCATTATCATCGTGGGGTCAATAATGTAACATTTCACCCATGAAGAACATCTATTATTAGGACACTATCAATAGGAAATGAACTCTACTGGAGTAGATCCATGGAGAAGAGGAGGCATTGTCAGAAATCATTGAGTTTCCAATAGTCAATACTAATAAACATCTCATTATATGGAAACCATAATATAGAAATCAAACATAATAAGCTTAGTATTGGGGGTCACAATGTCAGTATTCTACATCAATCAATCAAAGCATTAGTATCTGAGAGCTGCAAAGGAACTTTACCCTATGGCACCCAGGTGTACAGTATACACTAGAACCAAATAGTTCTTCCCTGGTCACCTATAGAAGGTCAACAGTTCCTGGGTTCTACTGTCTACTGACTAATATTCTTAGCTTGCAAAGCTTGTTAATGGGGTCGAACATTGAGTTGAAGGGTTACTTCCGCAAATTAATGGTACTAGCGAGCCAGGATTGTCTACAGGTCTTTGGTCCTTGGGTTTAGTAATCTATCAGCAGGCTAATACCTGCAACAGCTTGTTCCACAGATGGTTTCCCAGCAGCCAAGTCCATCCTTCCTTGTTGTTGGTTCTGGCAGAAAGCATTAGACACTGCTAACCAAAGAATTAGCATTTTGGATAAGAGACATATTGAATTTGCATATGTTGCAATTACAAAACACCGAAGCACTTCTCTTAAATGGGCACATCAACTGCAAAATGCTTTCCAACTAATAGCTCTTATATAGAAAACACTTCAGAGTTAAGCAAATCTTCCATCAGTCCTGAAAGGGTCCAGACTTATTGTCAAGTCATGACCCCCAGTAATGCTTCTGGCTCACATGTTGTCAAGGGTGGTCCCATGACCCATATCGCGCGTAACGGGCTCACTCGTGACCCTTGCTCCCTGCAGGCGCAAAGCCAGCGCCTCTCACCTGTCCCGCTCCCGATTCCCGGCCTCGCTCTGTGCATGCGCATCAGCCTCAGGAAATTTAAAGGGCCAGCGCACCATTAATTGGGGCTGGCCATTTTCCCATAGGGCTATTTAAACCTGCCTCTCCCATCACACCCGGCCGAATCTTTGTGCCTCACAGCCTTAGAGAAAGCTCCCTAGTGATTATCCTGCGTTCCTGTGCCTCCTGAGTTCCTGTGTGTTTCTGTGTATTCCTGCGTTCCAGTGAGTTCCTGCTCCTGAGTCCTGAGTTACCAGTGTTCCTCCGTGTTGCTGTGTTCCCAGCGTCCCATGTTCCCGTTCCCATCTGCCTGGACCTCCCGTTGCTGACCCCGGATTGGACTTGATCCTGCATTTATGCCGTCTGCCCTGACCACGAGACTCTCTTCCATTAAGGTACCTCGAGCTGGGCTGCCACCGTGGGCTAGTCACACAAGTGGAACGACCTGGTGGTATCCTGCCGCAACAAGTCCAACCCTCTTTGTGTCGGGCTCTGGTAAAGCCAGGTGCCACTTAGACTCCAGTCCCAGGTGTCAGCTAGTACCACCTCCCGTGGTGGTCCAGTGGATCCACACATCCCGAAGTCTAACACATTTGTGTATTTCCCCTGTACCGTACAATATGGTGCAAGGGTTTAATGAATTCTAGATGAGCGACCGACCTTCACAGTTGTACTTTCAGATTCTACCGCTTTGTATTTCCCCATCTTTATTCTTCTAGATAGTATAAAATGCTCCATTTTCCTCTTACTAAATACGTGCAGCGGCATAGCCAAGACAAAGATTGGAATCTAAATATGGAAGTTTTCATAAACAACGTCCTTGATACATTGTATCACTGCTCATATGTAACATTTCACAAACAATCTCTGTATCATCGCTGATCACTTCTATTCAGCAGTGCATGTGCCCCTTCTCAGTGTAGTACTAGATGTAGGTAATTTTACTGACAGATGGCCTGCGCCTAGGTTATGGAGGTAGCTATGTTCTGCTATTGTCATGGATGCTCATTTAGGACAAAGCTTTAGTTAATGATACAATTTCATACTTACAGTCTCATTTTTTATAATTCCACAATGATGAAAATGTACAATATACAGAAGGTGAGATGAAATCTCAGATACTATTATCAGCCGCACAATAATTTGCCTCAATTGTGGCATTAGGATTTGGATCAGAATGCCACAGAACGTTTTATAGAAAAGAGACCAATCTGTAGGCTATGACATCATCACCGGTGACATCATAATGACAGGGGATGGAGGGGGGCACTTGGAGAGCATAAAAACACGATCCCCTCCAGAATAATAGACACAGTAACATCACAACACAACATGTGAGACCTTGATACATTGTATCCAGCGCCTGACACGCTCTGTTCATCTCTTCTTTACCTGTGATAATGGAAAACAACATTACCTTGAATCGTGTGTTTTTTTAAATTCCAGTTTAACCCCTTCTTGACATATAACATGATCTTTACTTAATCAGGGGAAGGTAATTCTTCCTTATTCATATATGTCAAGGAGATCACACTGAAATAACATGTGTAAGTGACACCCTCACTATCGCACAAGAAAATCTTACACTGACAACATTGAGGTTAGTATAAGCCCCGGGGCTGAACAGTGTGAGCACCAGTGATACAGAGTCAATAGATAAAGAAAGTCTAATTCCAGGGTGTTATGTATCAGGATTAGAGATGAGTGGACCTGACACTACCGTTTGGTGGCCCAACAGATAATCCGGTAAATTGATGACCCTAGTAACTAGCCATGGCTATGATTGTTTGTGTCGGCTCATATCTAATCTGGATACAATCTGCTTTCCATAAAAGCCCCACAACCCTTTCCCGATTGATGGGTGGCAGCAATTGCTGCTGGTGTCATGCTCGTGATCCATCCTTGGCTTTGTATTAATTCTACTAAGGGTGCGGTCACACGCCGTGCTCGTGATCCAATCTTGGTGCATTTTTAAACACTCTGAAAATGCATGCATTTTAAAACTTGTCTGTTATTACATGTTTCCCATGGGTTTGTCTGGTTTGAATACATTTTTCTAAATTTCTGGGAGCGTAAGCAGCTGTGAAAAGGTTAATACAGCTGCTTACACTTCCAGAAATAAAGAAAAACAGATTCACACCAGACAAACACATGGTGAACATACAAAAATGCATGTGTTTTAAGTGCATTTAAAAACACACCAAGAGCGATCCAACAATGCATCTTTTAACTGCACCCTCAAGGTTCCAGAAAAGTGAACTGCCCAAACTTTTACCGTTGTAGAGATGGTCACACCTGCTGATGACCAATCAATAAAGGGAATTTGATTGGAAGGACTGGACTAAAAAAACAAGCACTGCGTATACTTACAGGAGAGAGGGTGATTTTGGCTTGCTGGTAGTTGTTGGTAAGAATCTCCATGTACCTGTAGCCTTAGCAATCTGAGCCATGTGAATTCCCTAGTTATGATATGATGTTTCTGGTGTGAAATTGGCACCACTCAAGCATTACAGAGATCTTAAAGGGGTGGACCACTAAGTACCATTTTCCGCTATCCAGAGGAGAGATGACTTTCCACCATTTCACCAGTGATCAGTCCACATGACATGTGAGTGTGGTGCCATTGATTAGTTTTTCCCCTGTTGCATTATAGCAATTTATGTAGAGTTGTGGATGCTTGAACTATATAATGCTGGTAGCGCTGTTCTTTAGGTGTCTGTATAGCAGTATTATCTGCCTGTGGCCATAATTATTGTGATATTCTTCCCTACCATGGACTGGGGGGAGGAGGTGGAAGAAAATTAGTAATGATGGTTGTAGCTACTTTCTACATCAGATACACTTGTAGCTTAGATGAAGTTACATTATATAACTTATCCCCTTCTATGCTTCCATTTGCATATAACATGACTCACAATTCAAACACCAACCTAGACTACCCAAACCTAGAGGACCCCTCCTGGCGGGGGACATATCATGCTTCTCCTTTGCAGACAAACATTATATTGGTGTGGCCCCTATCAGCTCATAAATAATACCGTATCACTCATAATGTTGTGTTATTTCCCACACTGCACGCAATGAACAGTGGGTCATAAAATCAGCTTTACTCTCTGGAGTGTCACTGATAAGATCTCTGTTCCTGAATTAGTGATGTGAGGATCAGGTCAGATCTAAGTTACCTTGAATCAGTTCCAATGAATAACAGGTTGTGCTCTCCTGTTAACCCTGTATAGGGAAGAACGATGCAAGAAAGGAGCAATAGCACTTGGTCATAGGTGAGGTCTCTAGTGTCAGACCCTGTGACCACATTCACATATGGCATTTGAATTGCATTTTGAAACAAAATTTACACAAATTATTCACATACATGTCCCTACTGGAACGCATGTGATCCGTAACCTACAATCCGTGTTTTGCATTGTTTACATGGTGCTTAAAAGAATCAGCACATTTCCACCCAGAGCTGAAATCATGACTCTTCCAGGACAAGAAATCCATCATTGTTGTCTTATCTGGTGGATCTGACCTCTGGGAAAGTGAGCGGAGGCAGATACAATGTATTATAGGATAAAAAGGTCTTTCTATTAAAGAGTCAAAAGTGTCACATTGTCTCCGGAGACTGGTATATTAGTGCTGGCAATAGAAGGATATGACAGGATAAGTAATGTCACATGTGGGAGATGTATTAATGTGTCCGTCCTTAGGCCAGTGCAGAGTAGAATTAGACCAGTTTTCTGCTCCAGTTCCAGATTAATCGGGTTATTTACTAAGGGTGGTGTCACACGTGCAGTTTTGTCTGCGTTTGCCCGCGGCCTGATCGCATCAACGTTTCTATGTCATATGTCATAGACCTGACGAAGCGCCCAGTTGTGGCGCGAAACGCGTTGTCATTTTTATTTATCTGATTTTATCTGTATGTATTTTATCCTGATTATAATATTAAATTGAGTCACGATTGAGCTTTACGTATAGCTGTGATTCCTTGGGCTGCGCCAGAAGAAGTCCCTATATTTTTTATCTGGTATCCATTGAGGAAATTACACTCCACATCTTTTGGATCCACCTATGCATTTCCTACAACCCGAGGAGACCAAATCACCCACGGGCAAGGACGGGGCAGCACCCAAAAACGTGATCTGATAGTGTTGTGCCTGATTGCACAAACACTAAAAGGTGAGCGGAATACACATATGAATTCATATACACTCAAAAGAAATCCCTTTTATTTGCACTAGGCAGTGCCTGTTGTTTTTTCTTTCCCCCAACATTTAAATTTGTGTTGTATTCAAGACAAGACACTTACATACACTGGGAGGAAGATGGTGAACTCTGGTGGACCTGTTCGGGGAAGCGACACAAGCAGGAAATCGGGCGCACAAATCTTCTTGAATCGCAGCAGATGTGCATTCCGTCGGACATTCCGGATCGGGGATCGCGCAGGACTAGGTAAGTAAATGTGCCCAATTGTATCTAAAGGCTCTTTGACATTGGCATCAATGTTGATCTTCAGTTGCGCATCTGTTGTGTTTTGTTACCGTTTTTCTACCGAGTTGTCTCTGTGATACCTTCATTTTGACTCTGTGTCCACAAAAAAAAAAATGTGTAACGGTGTAAAGTTGCTTTGAAAACATCATATCTGCTTTTTTAGTCTCATTAGTGAAAAAATGGATGTTTCATCCATCTTTTTTGAGGACCCTTAGACTTCTTTTGCCTTCCGTGATCCTCATCAGTGATAAAAATAGGACGCTCATTCATTTTTTTCCACGGACAACAAATCTGTGAAAATACAAGGTGAAAACACCCATAGAAATCAATTTTTGGGCCTTTTTTAAGCAGTCCGTTACGAAACGCAAAGGTTAAAAATTTTTGAAAATACATCTGTTTTTGACCTGATTAATTAAGATAATTGGCAAAACCGGTCAAAAACGCATGCATTCTCAGAAATGCACTGCTTAAAAACGGACTGCTTAATAATGGACTGCTTAAAAAAGGCCCAAAAACGGGTTCAAAACACCTAAAGGAATCTGCACCGTCGCGTTTACAATCACCAAATTTGGCACACTCGCTATCTGTGACTCAGGGTATGTCATAGACAAGGTTTTGAGCAGAAATTTTCACCCTGCACTTTCCAAAATCCACTTATTAACCACCATATACAGGAGCCATTGTCTGCTGCTGCTGTCGCAGTTGGAAGCTGAGCCATGATTGGTTGCTGTTCTGCTACAGGTCATAATTATGAGCTCTGAGCTTTGATTGGTCACTAAAGGCAATGAGTATAATACAGCTTAGGCTAAGTAATGTCATGTATGGACTGGGTGGCATGGACCCCAATAAACCATTATGAACTCTCTCAGGCCCTTTAATACTAAACCACATTACCAAAACGAATACCATAAACACACGCAGACTCTTCCTTTGTTGGGTATAAAAGATGGTCACAGCTTTATTTTTTAAATAACAATTTCCAAAAAACTCTTAAACTCGTGAAGGCACTTGATTGTGAACTCGTTCCATTGGCCCGGCCGCTGTATGCCAGCTGGCCTCCCAGCTGCCAAGTCGGCCAACCGAGCCTTCACCTCCATTGCTCATTTTCCGCCAGCTGTGACTTGAGGAAACTAAAAGAACAACAAATTAACAAGAAAACAAACACACAATAGGGCGGGAGGGCGGGACCACTTCTCTGCCAAGCTTATGACAAAGAGGAAGCACCCACCCCCTACACCAGCTTAAATACCTCACTTGATCTTATTGATTTGGTTAACAAACGGGGTGATCAAGCATTAGTTCTGAGCCTGGACGCTGAGAAGGCGTTTGACCGCCTCAGTTGGCACTTTATGTTCCAGGTCCTAGAACAAATAGGCATACTGGGTTCCTTTCTTCAGGCATTGAAAGGGTTATACTCAAACCCCACAGCTCAGATTAAGCTTCCGCATGCATCTTCCCCACCTCTGCAGATCCGAAATGGTACCCGACAGGGTTGCCCGCTATCCCCTCTCCTGTTTATATTGTGCATAGAGCCCCTGGCCTCCATCATCAGGCAAGATCCCAACATACACGGCATTGCGCTTCGAGATAAAGAATTTAAACTGGCGCTGTTTGCGGATGATATCTTGCTTACCATAACCCAACCCCTCATTTCCCTGCCCAATTTGCAAGCTCGGTTACTACAGTAGGGGCGTTTATCCGGTTATAAGGTCAACACCTCCAAGATGGAGGCCCTGCCGCTTAACCTACCGCAATCCCTAGTGGATAACCTTAAATTGACTGGAAAACCGACGCCATCAAATACCTGGGGATACTACTGACTCCTTCCTATGGCTCCCTTTACATGCAGAATTTCCCCGGTCTTTTTCGGGAGATAAGAACCCTGCTGGACAAGTGGAACCCCCTTCCCCTGTCTCTTTTTGGTAGGATAGCTGCGGTCAAAATGACCATCCTGCCCAAGCTGCTTTACGGTTTCGAGACACTACCGGTGTCGATTCCGTTGAGCGCCCTGCGATCTCTGCAGGCGATGATTTTGCACTTTATTTGGGCCAAAAAGAGACATAGGATTTCCAAATCAGTTTTGCTTTCCCATAGGAGGCCTGTCAGTCCCAGACATAATTATTATCGGGCGACCCACCTGAGACGAATTCCGGCTTGGTTCACTTTGTGGGCTTTTTCCAAATGGATGGAGATTGAAAAATTGTGGTTAGCACCATTTCATCCCAACTCCTACCTCTGGTCCAAAAAACCGCCCCCGACACCTAGCTCATTGCTAGGCCCCATTGCTTTCACAATCAGAGTCTGGAAAGCCTGTATGAACAGATTCCCTTTGGTGTCACAGTGTTCCCCAATGCAGTCCTTTTTACATACTCCTTCCTTGCAATGTACAGGGGGTGCGCAGGATTCCAAGCCCTGGCATGAGAAGGGACTATTCAGATTTGCAGACATTGTGTACTACCGAGATAGGAAGGTTTTACCCTTTGAGAAGCTGCAAGATAAGTTCAATCTCCCGCCCTCCGCCAACTTATATTATATGCGGGTTAGGCACTTGTTGCAATCCCTGGAGAGCACTGAAACGGTCTCGATACCCACGGTATTTGAGCACATTTGTAAAAACGCTACCCACACGGCTGGTCTCATTTCAGACATTTACATGGTGTTATTGCACCCAGATCCAGAAGAAGTGATCACACATCCATACATGACCAAGTGGGAGGCCATAGTGGGGGAGACGATATCACAGGAGACTTGGCAGTTGATTTGGCGGAGGGCCGCGGAGACATCTCGTTGTGCCACGTATAAGGAAAACCAGTACAAGCTAATGATGCAGTGGTACCATACACCCTCCGTGCTGCATAGACTGTTTCCGGACACACCCGATATTTGCTGGCGCTGTGGTCTCGCTGGCGGGACCCTTCAGCATATTTTCTGGAGCTGCCCATTCATACAGCCCTTCTGGCAAGAGGTGAAGACCCTTATTCAAGCAGTTACAGCGGTAGATGTCCCACTTTCCCCTCTATTCTACCTACTGAATGTTTCTCCCCAGCCCCGGCCAAGACAACCACCAAGATGTGCCTACACATCCTGACCGCAGCCAGATGCTTGATATCACAATTTTGGAAGAGGCAAGCTCCCCCTTCCCGCCTGGACCTCCTCTCCAGAGTGAGAGGTATCCGCACTATGGAGTCCCTAACTGCCTCCCTGGATAATCGCATTTTGGCCTTTGACAAGGTGTGGGAACAGTGGGATCGCTTTTGGGCGGAGGAGTTGGGGCGCGGGGAGGACTATAGTAACATCCAGAGAGGTCACCAGAGGTCACAGGGGGCAGAGGGGCCCTTCTGGAACTAGGGGTTGGCTGTAGGCCGGGTGTCCTTAAGTAGGGGACTGCCTGTATTTAGAATGTTAAATTATAGCTAAAATATAGATACAAACAAGCAGATGCTGTGTATGTGGATAGACTGGGTGGCATGGAACCCAATAAACCATTATGAACTCTCTCAGGCCCTTTAATACTAAAACACATTACCAAACGAATAACCATAAACACACGCAGACTCTTCCTTTGTTGGGTATAAAAGATGGTCACAGCTTTATTTTTTAAATAACAATTTCCAAAAACTCTTAAACTCGTGAAGGCACTTGATTGTGAACTTGTTCCATTGGCCCGGCCGCTGTATGCCAGCTGGCCTCCCAGCTGCCAAGTCGGCCAACCGAGCCTTCACCTCCATTGCTCACTTTCCGCCAGCTGTGACTTGAGGAAACTAAAAGAACAATAAATTAACAAGAAAACAAACACACAAATAGGGCGGGAGGGCGAGCCCGCTTCTCTGCCAAGCTTATGACAAAGAGGAAGCACCCACCCCTTACACGAGCTTAAATACCTCACGCCAGTAGGCGTGAATAATTATGAGGTAGTAGGGTGGAGATGAGCTATAACCCACCCCTTAATTAAAGTGCCACCAGCCCTTGACCTTAAACTTGAGGTAATCTAAAAGAGCAGCCACCAGTCTAGGGGCACCTTCCTTAATTAGTCAGGCGTACCCCGCACTACATGGATAGGAATGGATGAGCTTTAGAAATAATCTTATTGTTAAGAATTTATAGAATTTCTTCTTGTCTATATTATATTTTGAATGTAAGGTGTGTAGGGAATTTATTGACTGTATCATTTGTGTCATTGTTCCTCCATAAAAAGGCTTACTTATGATATGTGTCTACCCATGGGGTGATCACTTTCTTATTCCGAGGTGTTTAGTTCCTTGAGTGGATTGTTCACTATGAGACTGGTTGTCATTGTTTGATGTTTTTATTTGTTGGTCCTTGTCACAGGTGCTCCTGCGACCCACATCCCGGGACTCAGGCGCACCCATGCCCCTCTCCGTTGCACCTGCTCCCACCGGCATTACTCACCTCTCCACACTCCTGTTCCCGTCCCGGCTTCCCAGAGCTCATGCTTGTCTCCCTGCCAGTGCTCGTACATTTAAAGGGCCAGCGCATTGCTGATTGGTGCTGGCCATTCTCCAGTTTTAGATAAAAGCCGGCTTCTCCCAACATTCCCCGCTGAATCTTCGTGCTCTATGCGCTTGTACCCTTGCTATATTCCCGTTTATTGATTTCCCGTTGTGATCCCGAACCTGTTCCCGTTTACGCTCCTCCACTGCCAGCCCTGACCACATGTTCTGTCTCTGAACCTTTGCCGCCTGTCTTGACCTCCAGTCTGTCCCTGACTACGAGCTTGCCTTCTGACTCTGTACCTTGACTTGGCTGCCACCGCAGACAAGTTGCACCTGTGGAACGACCTGGTGGTACCACGCCGCAGCAAGTCCAACCACTTTGCGTCGGGCTCTGGCAAAAACCGCTTGCCACTTAGACTTCACGGGGTCCACGGGGTCCCCCCTCCCCTGCATAGCTTAGGTGTACCTCAGCCCCATGCCCAGCTCAGGTGCTATCATTTTTGGGAATAAAGATTGACATGTTTTTTGGATAAACTAGAGAAAATGCTCTGGTTTGGGGTCTCATGCCTAAGGCTAGGGTCTCCCACTGCAAGTTTTCTCAAGGTACTGTGGGTATGTCCCAACCCCACCATGGCGAGGGTGTTGCACACTTTATTGGACTCCTACAATGGCCATGCTTCTTGGCTGTCAGACCTGCGCTTAGATTCAGAGTTTTTTTCAGAGTTTCCACTTTGGCAGCGGATGGTTCCTTGGATTTGGGTCCTTTTAGTCTCAGAATCATCCGCTGTCTGATCCACAGATTGGGATGAGAAAGGTTGGTGTCAGGATCTGTTGCTAGTTGATTTCTTTGCTGTTGTTGTTGCCTTCGACCTGTTGTCTGTCTGTTTGTCGAATTACAGCATTCTGTACTGATCTACTAATCAATTTAATATCTTTTTGCGGTATAAACTTGTTGAGTCATGTCCTTATGTTGTTCCTAATGCTCTTTCCTGTTCTACGTATAGAAAGAAGAAGGCGGCACTCACCGAACCTGTGGAACTACTTCTTTTATTCAGCAAAAGGTTTGGTACAGGGGAAACACTGGAGCCAGACGGCGACGGGCCGTTTCGCGCTTACTAGTGCATCTTCAAGCCGTTGCCGTCATCCACCCGCGACGCATCGGATTTATGCGCCAAAGCTGGTGGGTGTCGTCAAGGAAACAGCGTAAACAGAGTAAAATCAAAGTCATGTGCATGAACATGCAATCAAATTCAATACAACACATCAATATTTAAAAAAAAATACAAAACGTATCAAAAACAACTCTTTCCTGTTCTCAATGGCCTTTCGATGCTGCCGGATGAAATTTCCCCTAATACATGCATTCTTCAGTGGCCCCTTCAGTGGAGATTTTCAGGGGTTCTATTTCCGGTTACTCTGTCCCAACTGTCCTAACTGTCCCACCTTTAGGAACGGAGCTGGAATTTTGAGGTTGGTAGTGCAAAAACGGAAGACAGGAGCGGGTTTTACACTTCACCTAGAGAGCCAGCCTTGAACCCTTTTGCCTAGAGGGTCAACCTTGGGACCTTTCGCCTAGAGGGTCAGCCTTGGGACCTTTCGCCTAGATGGCCAGCCTTGGGACTTTTGCTTAGAGGGCCAGCCTTCGGACCTTTCGCCTAGAGGGCCAACCTTCGGACCTTTCGACCTAGAGGGCCAGCTTTGGGACCTTTCGCCTAGAGGGCCAACCTTGGGACCTTTCGCCTAGAGGGTCAGCCTTGGGACCTTTCGACCTAGAGGGCCAGCCTTGGGACTTTTGCTTAGAGGGCCAGCCTTCGGACCTTTTGCCTAGAGGGCCAACCTTCGGACCTTTCGACCTAGAGGGCCAGCTTTGGGACCTTTTGCCTAGAGGGCCAGCCTTGGGACCTTTCGCCCAGAGGGCCAGCCTTGGGACCTTTTGCATAGAGGGCCAGCCTTGGGACCTTTTGCCTAGAGGGCCAGCCTTGGGACCTTTTGCCTAGAGGGCCAGCCTTGGGACTTTTTGCCTAGAGGGCCTGCCTTGGGACCTTTCGCCTAGAGGGTCAACCTTGGGACCTTTCGTCTAGAGGGTCTGGCCTTGGGACTCTCCAGGCAGTATGATACTCACTTGTCGACGTTCCTTCTGTTTTTCAAGTTATGACCGTCCTTATTTATTGCTTTCATGTAAGAGATATTGCCTGGATGAGCTGCTGCAATACCAAGCATAGACATTATACAGTGTAAGGCGCTGTGCTTCATACATTGTAAGAAGAACCCAGACATAATCTGAACACTGAGGTCTCTTCAAACAGCTGATCAGTTAGGGTGATAGGACCCCCAACCAGATATTGATATATATCAATCCTGGAAAACCCCTTTAAAGGACACCTGTCATCAGGTCTCTGCCACTATTTCTGTCACCTCTACCTGTTGGAGCAGCTCACAAGGATCCCATCACAGCCTTTATCTAGTCATTTCATACATTAATCATTATAAAATCATCTATTCTTTATTATGTAAATGAGGCTGGTCACATGGTCAGAGGCAGTGATGTCACCCCTGTTACCCCTCCCCTCTCCTCCCCCTGCTCATGTCTGTGTGTAATGTATAGTAAAGCATTGCTAGTGTCTGTGCTGTATCTGCTGACATGCTGCATCCTCCTAATATACAGGTGAGAGACACAGACATCAGCTACACAAGTACCTGTCAGGTTCTGCTATAACATGGCTGCCTGGAGCTGTTGTATCTCTCCTATACACACACAGGCTGCAGGGGGCGCCAGCACCAGGAAGCACATGGAGGAGCCATTACACCATTATACAGGCTGTCAGTCATGTGTATAGGAGTATCTCATACACACACAGGCTGCAGGGGGCGCCAGCACCAGGAAGCACATCATTATACAGCCTCACACCATTATACAGGCTGTCAGTCAAGCACTGGGGGTGTGGTTTACCTCCCACTCATGAATAAGCTGGACAGCTTGAATATGCTAATGCTTCATTGGACATTTCACAGGTCATTTGCATACAGCTTTAGGACCTCATTGCTTAGGATTACAGGCATGTAGAGGGACAATGAAGGGATAGAGGCAATGCTCTCTAATGGCAGTTTTTGGAAATATATTTAGTTTAGGGGTTATTTTGCCTGACGGGTTCTCTTTAAGCCTCTATCCTTATATGTCATTTTAAAGTTGAATAAGACTTCAGCCCGCATGTGACAACATCATTTACATTACCCTTTATGAAGTAACTTTTAATTAATTCGAAGTTAATTAAAATAAATTAGTGACATATAAACAATATTACAAAATTAAAATTGCATTATCAGGTCTCAATCAATGTATATTATAAAAACAGATTTATTGGGGGCCCAATTTCCAGAAGTATCCAACAAACAATGTAGGGAGATGCAAAGCCCAGAAGATGAAGATGACTCTTGTCCTGAAGATGAGGTAAGTACTAACCAAGTACCTTGGATTAAAGTTGGGTAGCCACACTGGATTATCTCCTGGGAAACCATATGACATGGACATGACACATATAGAAAGTCTTAAACCTACGGAGAACTCTGTGGCCACTTATCAGCCAGGGGGTGGGGGAACAATTCTGCGCCCCTACTCACAAATGTGAGTGCTACACTCACACTCAGTTTAATGTGGGTGTTGCTTCTCGTAGATTTCTGCTGAATTCAGTGCCCACATCGAGGCATTGTACAGGAAGTTTTGGCATGATATGGGCTCTAGCAAGCACAAGGGGTTCATGCTTAGAGGCTCCTGTGCCAAGTGGTTCTTTATGTAAGCAGTTCTTTCTTACCACTGAACTTTGAGTGAGATACTTCTGCTGCATTTTGTGTGTGGTCTCTACGTGCCTGTATGACCTCCCTACAATGCCTCTGCATGCTCCTGATGAGGCTCAGTAGTGTGTGTGGCCTCCACGTGCCTGTATGACCTCCCTAGGATGCCTCGGCATTCTCCTGATAAGGCTTAGTATTGTGTGTGGCCTCCAAGTGCCTGTATGATCTCTCTATAATGCCTCGACATTCTCCTGATGAGGCTCAGTATTGTGTCTCCCATTGACAACTTGTGGTCAATCATCAAGAAACGGGAGGACAAACAAAAACCAACAAATAGTGACACAATGCAGCAGTGATTGTGCAGGAATGGACGGCGATCAGTCAGGATCTGGTGCAGAAGGTGAGTGAGAGCTGCCAGGGAGAATTGCAGAGGTCCTGAAGAAGAAGGAGAGGTCCTGCAGATACTGACTCGCTGCAGTAACTCCTCCTACCTGACAATAAAAGCTTTTGTTCCCCATAATATGATTGCACTTGTATCTCTGTATGTGATAAAAACATCTGACAAACCAGAGGGCAACACATCATGTGACAATATAATATCTGTGTCATTCTCAAAACTTATGGCCCTGACTGTACAGATGCAGTTACTGTGACTACACTATAGGAGTGTATGAGTATACAGATGCAGTTACTGTGACTACACGATAGGAGTGTATGAGTATACAGATGCAGTTATTGTGACTGCACTATGGGAGTGTATGAGTATACAGATGCACTTACTGTGACTACACTATAGGAGTGTATGAGTATACAGATGCAGTTACTGTGACTGCACTATAGGAGTGTACGAGTATACAGATGCAGTTACTGTGACTACACTATAGGAGTGTATGAGTATACAGATGCAGTTACTGTGACTACACTATAGGAGGGTATGAGTATACAGATGCAGTTACTGTGACTGCACTATAGGAGTGTATGAGTATACAGATGCAGTTACTGTGACTGCACTATAGGAGTGTATGAGTATACAGATGCAGTTACTGTGACTGCACTATAGGAGTGTATGAGTATACAGATGCAGTTACTGTGACTGCAGACTGGGTGGCATGGAACCCAATAAACCATTATGAACTCACACCGGCCCTTTAATACTAAAACACATTACCAAACGAATAACCATAAACACACGCAGACTCTTCCTTTGTTGGGTATAAAAGATGGTCACAGCTTTATTTTTTAAATAACAATTTCCAAAAACTCTTAAACTCGTGAAGGCACTTGATTGTGAACTCGTTCCATTGGCCCGGCCGCTGTATGCCAGCTGGCCTCCCAGCTGCCAAGTCGGCCAACCGAGCCTTCACCTCCATTGCTCATTTTCTGCCACCAGCAGAACCGTGTACTCCTACACGGTGCTGCGACCACCACCCAACAAAAAGAGCCTGCTCTATACCGTCCTGAATCCCTGACAGAAAAATATCTGTCCCAATATCGTTCAAATGAGCCCCATCCTCACGCATCAGGTTAGCATTATCGCCTTCTAATTCCCTGTGACGCACAACTACCCCACACCT
>WNYA01000925.1:0-14478 GCA_019512145.1 Engystomops pustulosus | reverse complement strand
CCACCACCCAACAAAAAGAGAGCCTGCTCTATACCGTCTTGAATCCCCGACAGGAAAATATCTGTCCCAATATCGTTCAAATGGGCCCCATCCTCACGCATCAGATTGGCATTATTGCCTTCTAATTCCCTGTGACGCACAACTACACCACACCTCCCTTGAACATAACGGGACATTCTCGTATTGATGGTGCGTCTAGCCCTCTCCACTGCCGAGCGATCACGAGCACCTCTCCAAACCACCCGTGGAATCACTTCTGACCACACCACCACCACTTCCGAAAAAAAAGGACAAAATGCGCTCAAGGTCCTGTCGCATGAGGGTAAGCAACTCAGCCACACGTACAGTGCACAGATCATTACCCCCCGCGTGCAAAACTAAAACCACCGGGCCAGAGGTAGATCTGCTGATGGACACCGCTTCGGGAAGCACCTGGACCCATCTCAAACCTTGAATTCCCCTCCAACACACATCAGCTTGGTGAAACCCGAGACTCCGGCCTCCCGGACGACATGCGGCCCTCTGGCCCACCCAAAAAATATAGGAATGCCCCAATAACCAAACCACCGGCCTGGGGCGCACCATACCAGCAACTCCTGAAAAACAAAATTCATCACAATAAATCAGGACGTATGTAACGCGCAAAACACGCCGACTTCCACCGCCCAATTTTCATAACTTCCGTATCCGGAAGACCCGCCCAGGCAGCCTCCGTTGCCGCCCCGATACGGAAGGAATGAGTGCCGTAGCTACTGTGATCCACCCCCAACACCCCAAGGCACTTCCGAAAAATAGTCTGAAATTGATAACGGTTGAGGGGGAACCATCCTCATGTACCAAAAAACACGAACCCGCTGTTGCGACCAAAGAAAATTCCCACACTAACGAGACCGGACACGAGGGACCGCCCACAGACTCCAAGCGAATCCAGGCGCCCCAACCGAAAACATCAGTCTTTGAGCGTCTCACCCGAAGGCGAACGATACCCGCACCCAAAGCCACGTCCCCTTTTTGTAACCCGCCTGGTCTAGCCGCGGAAGGGGGGACTAATTCGCCTATCCGAAATGCGCCGAAAAAGGCCAAGCTAAAGGCCGTTGAAAAAAGCAAGGATTCAAAAGGGGAGGAACACACCACGGAACACCCCTTAATCAGGTCGCATAACAAAGCGAAAGAAACCGGCCGCCTCGATTCGCCAGGGATATGCTCCCTACGCCAACCCTTCAAGGCCTGTCTGATGACAAAAGTCTTCGTGGGGTCGGCCAGCCCGAAAAACTGCAAAAAGAAGGACACTCCCGCTAGCCGACGCTGCGCCACTGCCCCCGATATACCCGCATCCCTCATGCTCAACAAGTAATCCTGAGTCACCCTTGTTCTCATAGCAGGATCCCGCCATATGTCCCTATCACCTGCCGCTTGCAACCAAGCCCCCCACGCCTTACCATACTGCTGCCATGTTGCGGGGGCCACCGAGGAACGAACCATCGCCATCAACCGTGGATCAGGCTCCACATATGGGGAGGGCACTGACACCCCACCAAATCCGCTCCCGGGAACCACTGGAAGGGAAGAAGAAGTCAGTTTGTTAACAGCAAACACAACCCCCAAATTATCCGTCCAAAAGCAAATCCGCTTATTCGCAAAAGAACGGCCCCAGAGCTCGACAGCGACAACAATCGGGAACAGCTCCAACAACGTCAAATTACGAACCAACCCCATAGCCGACCATTCGGGCGGCCATGGCTCAGCACACCACATGGACCCGAAAATTGCCCCAAAACCATGCCCGCCCGCAGAGTCCGTGAAAAGCGAAATCTCTGAATTAGGAACCTCTGGGGCCTGCCAGCACGTCATGCCATTATACCCCAGCAAAAAACTTTCCCATACCCGCAAATCAGCCCGGAGCTGGGCAGAAATACGAATACGATGCTCAGGGTGGCAAACCCCTTTTGTGGCCAAGCACAAGCGCCGCGAAAAAACTCTGCCCATGGGCATAAACCGACACGCGAAAACCAGCAGACCCAATAACGATTGCATCTGACGCAGCGTGACCTTCCCGACCGAGCAAAAACCCCTTACCAACTCCAAGAGCCTATCAAGCTTTTCCTTAGGCAAACGGAAAACCATCGCTTCAGAATCAAGTTCTATCCCCAAAAAGGACAAAACCGTGCACGGGCCCTCCGTCTTATCCGCCGATAAAGGGACCCCGAAACGTGACATAAAAAACTGGAAGGATTTTAACAGATGTGAGCAAACCGGGGAAGCAGCCGGTCCCACAAACAAAAAATCATCCAGGTAATGTGTGACCGACCGAAAGCCAGTTTCGTATCGGACCACCCACTCCAGGAATGAACTGAAAAGCTCAAAGTATTTGCAAGAAATGGAGCAGCCCATAGGGAGGCAGGTATCGTAGTAATACATCCCATCAACCATGCAACCCAAAAGATGATAGCAATCTGGGTGCACCGGCAGGAGCCGGAAAGCCGACTCGATGTCTGACTTTGCCAGCAAAGCCCCCTGTCCCGCCTGCCGCAACAAGAAAACTGCCCTATCGAACGAGACGTAATAAACGGAAGCCTGCTCAGGAGAAATACCGTCATTCACAGATCAACACTTCGGGAAGGATAAGTGATGAATGAGTCGGAACTTCCCAGGTTCCTTCTTTGGAACAACTCCCAAAGGGGAAACCCTCAAGTTTGAAAATGGTGGCGATGAAAATGGGCCCTCAATGCGACCCATCTCCACCTCCTTCCCAACCTTGTCCCTAAGGACATCGGGGTGCTCATCTGCCGACTTCAAATTACCTGCAAAAGAGCCAACTGGAGAAAAATTGAAGGGGATAAAGAAAACGAACGAAAAACCGAAACTAAGCTGACCCGCCGCCTCCTTATCACGATACCGGCCGAGCCAGTGGGACATCTCGCAAACGTTCACCGGTGTCCTTCTGTTCGGCACCAGCGCCCTTCCCCCCGTGCCTGGCGGCCGGACGAGAGCACTTGACTGCCGAATGATTTCCGCCGCACGAGGAGCACTCGTGCTTGTACTTACATAGCCCGTAGAACCTGCAATGGCCTTCATTGAAGAGCCAGCAGGCCCCGGCGCGTCTAACGGCCGTCGAACCATGGCGAGAATTCCCGGCCTGACCAGCGGCCCCCGAGTGAAAGGGGGGGGCGTTGAGACACCATCAAGCGGATCCAATCATCCGGCGCCTTCACGCCCCAACCCATCTCCGGCTCCAAAGACAACCGCCTCCGAAAATCATCGTCATACCGCCACCAGGCGGAACCCCCATGTGACTTATAGGACGAGTAGATCACGTCCTGATATATGAATAACTCCGAACATCGCTCGGGGTGTTTCTGACCCATCACGCACCCCAGCACTGAAAAGGCCTGAAGCCAATTATTAATGGTTTTAGCCACCCTCGGTTTACGATCCTGAGACCGTGCTGTAACCACAACCCGCTCCTTATCCACCGTATGCTGATCCACAGAAACGAGAGACCAAATATCTATATATGCATTAGCCCAGATCTTCTCCTTAACCTCGGCATCCACACGAGAGCCGAGGGGGCTAACGCTGCAAAAAACTGAATCTTTGTGAATCACCGAAACAGCAGAAGGAGCGGGCGTGACTGCCGGTGCAGAAGGAGAGGGAGAGGGATACTTATCTAACAATGCCCTCATAGATGCTATAATATCAGACCCCGCAGCACCCCGCCCCCACCCCCCCAAGCACCCGCATATTGAAACTCACCACTCGGAAGTACAACCGGAGGACTCGCTGCCACGACTGGAGGCTGGGATACCGCAACAGGAGCAGGCTGCACCATCGCTGCCTCAGAGACACAATAGGGCCCTGCTCTTATGTGTACACAGACTGGGTGGCATGGAACCCAATAAACCATTATGAACTCTCACAGGCCCTTTAATACTAAAACACATTACCAAACGAATAACCATAAACACACGCAGACTCTTCCTTTGTTGGGTATAAAAGATGGTCACAGCTTTATTTTTTAAATAACAATTTCCAAAAAACTCTTAAACTCGTGAAGGCACTTGATTGTGAACTCGTTCCATTGGCCCGGCCGCTGTATGCCAGCTGGACTCCCAGCTGCCAAGTCGGCCAACCGAGCCTTCACCTCCATTGCTCATTTTCCGCCACCAGCAGAACCGTGTACTCCTACACGGTGCTGCGACCACCACCCAACAAAAAGAGAGCCTGCTCTATACCGTCCTGAATCCCCGACAGGAAAATATCTGTCCCAATATCGTTCAAATGAGCCCCATCCTCACGCATCAGATTGGCATTATCGCCTTCTAATTCCCTGTGACGCACAACTACCCCACACCTCCCTTGAACATAACGGGACATTCTCGTATTGATGGTGCGTCTAGCCCTCTCCACCGCCGAGCGATCACGAGCACCTCTCCAAACCACCCGTGGAATCACCTCTGACCACACCACCACCACTTCCGAAAAAAAGGACAAAATGCGCTCAAGGTCCTGTCGCATGAGGGTAAGCAACTCAGCCACACGTACCGTGCACAGGTCATTACCCCCCGCATGCAAAACTAACACCACCGGGCCAGAGGTAGATCTGCTGATTGACACCGCTTCGGGAAGCACCTGGACCCATCTCAAACCCTGAATGCCCCTCCAACACACATCCGCTTGGTGAAACCCGAGACTCCGGCCTCCCGGACGACATGCGGCCCTCTGGCCCGCCCAAAAAATATAGGAATGCCCCAATAACCAAACCGCCGGCCTGGGGCGCACGGTACCAGCAACTCCTGAAAAACAAAATTGAACAACATGAATAAAAACATCACAATAAATCAGGACGTATGTAACGCGCAAAACACGCCGACTTCCACCGCCCAATTTTCATAACTTCCGTATCCGGAAGACCCGCCCTGGCAGCCTCCGTTGCCGCCCCGATACGGAAGGAATGAGTGCCGTAGCTACTGTGATCCACCCCCAACACCCCAAGGCATTTCCGAAAAATAGTCTGAAATTGATAACGGGTGAGGGGGGAACCATCCTCATGAACCAAAAAACACGAACCCGCCGTTGCAACCGAAGAAAATTCCCGCACTAACGAGACCGGACACGAGGGACCGCCCACAGACTCCAAGCGAATCCAGGCGCCCCGACCGAAAACATCAGTCTTTGAGCGTCTCACCCGAAGGCGAACGATACCCGCACCCAAAGCCACGTCCCCTTTTTGTAACCCGCCTGGTCTAGCCGCGGAAGGGGGGACTAATTCGCCTATCCGAAATGCACCGAAAAAGGCCAAGCTAAAGGCCGTCGAAAAAAGCAAGGATTCAAAAGGGGAGGAACACACCACGGAACACCCCTTAATCAGGTCGCATAACAAAGCAAAAGAAACCGGCCGCCTCGATTCGCCAGGGATGTGCTCCCTACGCCAACCCTTCAAGGCCTGTCTGATGACAAAAGTCTTCGTGGGGTCGGCCAGCCCGAAAAACTGCAAAAAGAAGGACACCCCCGCTAGCCGACGCTGCGCCACTGCCCCCGAGATACCCGCATCCCGCATGCTCAACAAGTAATCCTGAGTCACCCTTGTTCTCATAGCAGGATCCCGCCATATGTCCCTATCACCTGCCGCTTGCAACCAAGCCCCCCACGCCTTACCATACTGCTGCCATGTAGCGGGGGCCACCGAGGAACGAACCATCGCCATCAACCGTGGATCAGGCTCCACATATGGGGAGGGCACTGACACCCCTCCATATCCGCTCCCGGGAACCGCTGCCGGAAAACCTGAAAATCAAGGCGAGATAGCGGGTCAGCAATTACATTATCAACTCCCGGCACATGTTGTGCCCTGAACATGATGTTCCACTCCAAACATCTAAGGACCAGATGCCTCAGCAACGCCAACACTGGAAGGGAAGAAGAAGTCAGTTTGTTAACAGCAAACACAACCCCCAAATTATCCGTCCAAAAACAAATCCGCTTATTCGCAAAAGAACGGCCCCAGAGCTCGACAGCGACAACAATCGGGAACAGCTCCAACAACGTCAGATTACGAACCAACCCCATAGCCGACCATTCGGGCGGCCACGGCTCGGCACACCATGTGGACCCGAAAATTGCCCCAAAACCATGCCCGCCCGCAGCGTCCGTGAAAAGCGAAATCTCTGAATTAGGAACCTCTGGGGCCTGCCAGCACGTCATGCCATTATACCCCAGCAAAAAACTTTCCCATACCCGCAAATCAGCCCGGAGCTGGGCAGAAATACGAATACGATGCTCAGGGTGGCAAACCCCTTTTGTGGCCAAGGACAAGCGCCGCGAAAAAACTCTGCCCATGGGCATAACCCGACACGCGAAAACCAGCAGACCCAATAACGATTGCATCTGACGCAGCGTGACCTTCCTGACCGAGCAAAAACCCCTCACCAACTCCAAGAGCCTTACGAGCTTTTCCTTAGGCAAACGGAAAACCATCGCTTCAGAATCAAGTTCTATCGCCAAAAAGGACAAAACCGTGCACGGGCCCTCCGTCTTCTCCGCTGATAAAGGGACCCCGAAACGTGACATAAAAAACTGGAAGGATTTCAACAGATGTGAACAAACCGGGGAAGCAGCCGGTCCCACAAACAGAAAATCATCCAGGTAGTGTGTGACCGACCGAAAGCCAGTTTCGTATCGGACCACCCACTCCAGGAATGAACTGAAAAGCTCAAAGTATTTGCAAGAAATGGAGCAGCCCATAGGGAGGCAGGTATCGTAATAATACATCCCATCAACCATGCAACCCAAAAGATGATAGCAATCTGGGTGCACCGGCAGAAGCAGAAAAGCCGACTCTATGTCTGACTTTGCCAGCAAAGCCCCCTGTCCCGCCTGCCGCAACAAGAAAACCGCCCTATCGAACGAGACGTAAGAAACGGACGCCTGCTCAGGAGAAATACCGTCATTCACCGACGAACCCTTCGGGAAGGATAAGTGATGAATGAGTCGGAACTTCCCAGGTTCCTTCTTTGGAACAACTCCCAAAGGGGAAACCCTCAAGTTTGAAAATGGTGGCGATGAAAATGGGCCCTCAATGCGACCCATCTCCACCTCCTTCCCAACCTTGTCCCTAAGGACATCAGGGTGCTCATCTGCCGACTTCAAATTACCTGCAAAAGAGCCAACTGGAGAAAAATTGAAGGGGATAAAGAAACCGAACGAAAAACCGAAACTAAGCTGACCCGCCGCCTCCTTATCAGGATACCGGCCGAGCCAGTGGGACATCTCGCAAACGTTCACCGGTGTCTTTCTGTTCGGCACCAGCGCCCCTCCCACCGTGCCTAGCGGCCGGACGAGAGCACTTGACTGCCGAATGATTTCCGCCGCACGAGGAGCACTCGTGCTTGTACTTACATAGCCCGTAGAACCTGCAATGGCCTTCATTGAAGAGCCAGCAGGCCCCGGGGCGTCTAACGGCCGCCGAACCATGGCCAGAGTTCCTGGCCTGACCAGCGGCCCCCGAGTGAAAGGGGGGGCGTTGAGACACCATCAAGCGGATCCAATCATCCGCCGCCTTCACGCCCCAACCCATCTCTGGCTCCAAAGACAACCGCCTCCGAAAATCATCGTCATACCGCCACCAGGCGGAACCCCCATGTGACTTATAGGACGAGTAGATCACGTCCTGATATATGAATAACTCTGAACATCGCTCGGGGTGTTTCTGACCCATCACGCACCCCAGCACTGAAAAGGCCTGAAGCCAATTGTTAATGGTTTTAGCCACCCTCGGTTTACGATCCTGAGATCGTGCTGTAACCACAACCCGCTCCTTATCCACCGTATGCTGATCCACAGAAATGAGAGACCAAATATCTATATATGCATTAGCCCAGATCTTCTCCTTAACCTCGACATCCACACGAGAGCCGAGGGGGCTAACGCTGCAAAAAACTGAATCTTTGTGAATCACCGAAACAGCAGAAGGAGCGGGCGTGACTGCCGGTGCAGAAGGAGAGGGAGAGGGATACTTATCTAACAATGCCCTCATAGATGCTACAATATCAGACCCCGCAGCACCCCCACCACCCCCCCAAGCACCCGCATATTGAAACTCACCAGACGGAAGTACCACCGGAGGATTCACTGCCACGACTGGAGGCTGGGATACCGCAACAGGAGCAGGCTGCACCACCTGCGCTACCGGAGCTGGAATCACCGGAACTGGAGGAGGCTGCTGATGTGAAACAGACCTCCTGGAAGAAGCAGACTCCAGAACTCTCCGCCTACGGCGTCTACGCCCAGACATCGCCGTGGCACCAGAAGACCCCTCAGAGGACGATGGGGACCGCCACCTTGACGATCTGGATCGCCTCGACCGCTTCGAGGACCTAGAACCAGCACTCAAAGTGTAAAGATGCACCGCAGATCCGCGGCGGGAGCGCCTACGGGTGTCCCGGGAGGAGGCGGAAGACTGCGATGACTGGCTGCGGGACCTACCACGCCTACGCCTTGGAGCACTGAACCCCGTGAATGGCCCGATGGGGGTGGGGGCCGTGGGGGGTGGGCAGAACTGCCCAGCAGCAGGCTGCCCTGCCTGACCCCCATGGGGCGCAGCCACCGTACCACTAATCGGAGGCTGCTGCGTAAGGGGCTGAGCAGTCCCTGAGGCCGGCGCCGGCCCTTGGTAAGGGGTCACTGAACCCGGTGCGCCCAGAAACGGCGTGCACGCCGGGGGAGGCATGGGGGCAGCGCAGGGCTGCTGCGGCTGCGCCAAAGTAGAGGCCACGCTTGCCGGGGGGTCATGAATAACGAGGGGGGGGGGGCCGGGGACGGACCCCCCGCCGTATGCGGAGTCAGCGCGGGAACCCCGACACCCGCCTCCGAGTGAGCGGAGGTCTCAGAGGAGGAGGGACCGGAGCTTAAATTGCTGCCCATGGCCGGGAGAGGAGCGCGTGGTGCGGCTAAGATGGCGGCCGCGCACTGCGGGGAAGGCACTTCCGGTCGGCGCTCATGTGACCGGAAGTGGGCGGAGTCAGGGGCGGAACGGGAGCCGCGACACAAACCTGAAGCGCGCTCCCGCCCGCAGGAAGGACTTGCGCCATACTCACTGCAGTATGGCGCCCAGACCCGCCGGAGCGCCGGGAAACATTGGAACAGGTGAGGGAACGACCGGAGCGGGGGCGGGAGGAGCGGGGAGAGGAGGAGGGGCTAAGCCGAGCCGGCGGGCGCGACACGCGGGACGACCGCCGCCCGCCGCTTACACCTACCGCAGGCGCCGCATCAGTAGCTTGCACGGAGGAAAGAAACTGTTGCAGCCAGCCATCCCCCTCCGTTTGCATGCGGGCACGGAAGGCCGCTGCAAGAGGGTCCTCCATAATTCACAGGCTTCAGACCTGGACACAGCAACCGCTTCTCTGCCAAGCTTGTGACAAAGAGGAAGCACCCACCCCCAACACGAGCTTAAATACCTCACGCCAGTAGGCGTGAATAATTATGAGGTAGTAGGGTGGGGATGAGCTATAACCCACCCCTTAATTAAAGTGCCACCAGCCCTTGACCTTAAACTTGAGGTAATCTAAAAGAGCAGCCACCAGTCTAGGGGCACCTTCCTTAATTTTACCATCAGGCTGCGGCTCTGCCAACCTGGAGGAGGAAAGTGATGAGAGCGGCCAGGGAGGGGCGCTAATGGCTCAAATACGTCAACTCGAGTCCCCAGTACACCTCCAGAACTTCACCTTCGGCGATTAAATGCCAGATGAGGACCTAAAGAGAAAGAAGAGACCCAAGAAGACCAAGGTGTCTCAGGAGGTGAATCTGGTGTTTCGTCCCCTCCCTGTTCCCACCGGGCGGGCAGCAGTGCCAGCCTGTCGTGTAGGCCCCGTTGCCCAGCCCAGCACGAATCCTGTAGTGGACTCGGTGCAAGGGTGGGGGGAGATTGCAAAGCCACGTTCCATCATGGCGCAGAGCACCAGCCTTGTTTGTAGTAGCAAGGATGGTGCAGGGAAGGCATCGGCCGAAAGGCCGGACAGTGAGGGCGATCCAGCAGGTCCAGGTACTGTGCGCTGCCCCCTAGTGGGAGGGGGGGTGGCCCGATGCCAGGGGCGGTGGCTCCTAGCGCTGTGGCTGCTTCTAGTTCCGTTGAGCAGCGGCAGTGTGATTGGGATGCTGGGGCTTGTGGTGCAGCGCCTCCCAAACATCCTGTGCAGCCTGCGGGAAAGGGTGCAGGAAAAGTGTTATTTTGTATCGGTGCATCTGACCCAGGAGATGGCACTAAGAGACTGTCCGGAGTTAATAAAGACAAGAGGCCTCTTTCATCCAGCGAGCAGCGATGCTCAAACCTCAGAAAAACTGCGGGGCAACAAGGGGTTAATGCCAATGAGGCAGAGGGCACAAGTAAGATCGGGGTTGGAGCTGCCTCTTCTCAGGCTGTATCAGCTATGGAGGTGGCTCTACCCCCAGTGCCCAGTGACGCCGAGGCAACCCCAGGTCCTCCTGGCCCAGCTGGTGTGATTGATGCAGGGAAGCGAGGCAGTAATATACATAGTGTGGTGAATGTGGGGGTGGTGAATGGTGATGGGGGGGATCCTGGTAGGAATGCTGGTCCATCTGCACCCCCAGTGGTGGCCGCTCCCATAAAGAGCTATGCCAGTGTCACCGCTGGGGCAGATGGGGTTAACTCCTTGTCTCCTGGCTCTGGGAATAGCGTTTTGCAAAGGCGTCTTCTGGAGGCTCTCAGGAGAGGGGAAAAGTCAATCACTGTAGAGGGGAGAGAGGTTGATCTGTCCAGAAGGACAGATCAACCTCTCTCCCCTCTACAGTGATTGAATGGAGACACGGGCCTTCCTATTGGTCTCTTGCGGCCGAGCCATATAGCGGAGTGGCGGTCCTTTTTACCGCACCGGTAGAATGCCGACGAGTTATTGAGTTAGAAATGGGGAGGTGCCTGATCCTGGATGTCCTCATGAAGGGACAAGAACTTCGTCTTATTAACATCTATGGTCCCCAGTCCAAGTGGGACAGGAAGTGTCTCTTTGAGGTATGGCCTGCCGGGGGAGTTTGTCAATTGGCTAAAGGTTTTGCATGCAGGGGCAGAGAGTTTCCTGCTTGTGAACGGTTGGATTGGCCGCTCTTTTGAGGTTGGGTCTGGTGGTAGCGTACGCTGATGATGTCACTGTTTTTGTGTCCTCGAGAGGGGAGGCGCAATGGGTGATGTCAGAGGTCGACCGCTACTCAGAGGCTTCTGGGCCCAAGATCAACCGGGATAAGTGTGAGAGTCTCTGGCTGGGGGAGGGGGATCCAGGCTTTGATCTCCTGGACACTCTGGCAGAGTCTTGGGGCCCTGAAAAAGTTCTCGGCATCGAATTTGGCCAGGGGGATTACCCCATGCAAAACTGGGACAGCAGGCTTAAGATCGCCGCTCAGAGGGTGGACCAGAGGGTTGGTCTTTGACCCTCAGGGAAAGGGTGAACTTGATTAAAACTTACCTGCTCCCATTGCTGATATATCTGGGCAGTGTGTGCATGTTGCCAGAACCCCTCTGGACTCGGGTCTACAGTCTGTTCTTCCAGATGTTATGGGGGAATAGGCTGAACCTAATCAAGAGGGAGGTTACTTACCGCACGAGGAGGCAAGGAGGGTTGTGTATGGTCAACCCTGTGGTATTCCTAGTGAATACCTTTCTTAAGATCAATGTAGCAAACCTCTGGAAAGAGAGGGCTCCTCCGTGGGTATACTCCTGCAGGGGATGGTTTCGGCCTTTCTTCCAGGAATGGGAGACAGGAGGGCAAGTGAAGGATCTCCGTACACCGCATGGACATCTTCCGGCTTACGCTACCCCGGTTCTGAAGGTGATTCGCCGGGGGGTCTGGGAATGTGGGAGATCAGGACCATGTCGAGGAAACTCCTTGACAAAAGGGTTCTGTTTGCCCGTTTCCAGAAGCCTCTGGCCCTCAGGGGTTGCCCAAGTCGGGATCTGGGGATGGAATTGAGTTTATTGAATTCCATCATGATCCCCTTGAAGTTTTGGGACTTGACTTGGCGCTGCTTCCATGGAAAGCTGTGTGTGAGGGACAATCTGAAGTCAAGGTTCTCCTTGAGTACTGTATGGAGTATTTTTCACATCACAAGCGATAACAACCATTTTTGGTCAATTATTTCTTAAAAAGGTTGACTAAACTTGGATGACTTAGCACCATAAAAAGCCAAGACCCTTAATGGAAGATCTTAGGCTTGGATCCATCTTGTTTCTATCTATGTCTTATGTCTTGGACAGTTGGCCACCTCTCCTATATAGTAAGTGTCAGGAATCGGGATGCGTGGATCCTCTGGACCACCATGAGAGGTGGTACTAGATGACACCTTGGACCGGCATCTAAGTGGCACCTGGTCTTCAGCAGAGCCTGCCGCAAAGCGGGATGCTTTTGCTGTGGTGGGGTACCACCAGGTCGTTCCACAGGTGCAACTAGCCCGCGGTGGTAGCCGAGGTCGAGGTTCCTTAGAAGACAGTCTCATGGTCGGGTCCAGGCGCAGGGTCAGGGCAGGCAGCAGAGATGCAACGTCAAAGTCCAATCCGGGTCAGCAATGGGAGGTCCAGTCAGATGGGCACGGGAACACAGGACACAGGAACGCAGGACACAGGAACTCAGGAGCAGGAACACATGGGAGCAGGAACGCAGGATACACAGGAACACACAGGAACGCTGGAGACACAGGAACGCTGGAGACACAGGAACGCGGAATATCGCTGAGGAGCTTTTTCTAAGACTGTGAGGCACAAAGTTCCGGCAAGGGTCACAGGAAGGGGCAGGAATTTATCTGGGATATGGGTTGCAGGAGCACCCGTGACAGTTCGTAAACTTGCCCTGGATGGGTTCCACCTCAAACCTCCTATAGTTCAGCCCCATGTAATAATTAAAGTTCTCTTTGAGCCCTAAATAGAGCATTTTGTAGATGATTAGCCTTGACAACCATTTTTGGCCATTTTTCTTCACAAAGAGTGACCAAAACACCACAAGACATCAGGACACTGGTACAATGAGCCGTACCAATCTACGGTAAGTACACTTTTATTTTTTTAGTTATCTCTATCACAACCTTTGAGAACCTTAATGGAAGATCTTAAGCTTAGATCCATCCTGTTTCTATCAATATGTTATGTCTTGGACAGTTGGCCACCTCTCCTATATAGTCAGCGGATTTCTCCTGGATGGGCTCCACCTCAAACATCCTAGAGTTCAGCTCTGAGCCCTATATGGAGCATCTTGTAGATGACTAGCAGTGACAACCATTTTTGGCCATTTTTCCTCACAACTGTTGACTAATCCTGGATAACCTACCACCATAAGATCCTAAGACCACCAGGAGACTAGAACCAGGATCTGTACTGGGGTGAGTACACATTTTATTATTCATCCTTTTTCTGTCAAGACCACCAGGACCCTGGAGCCAGACGCTGTACCGTTATAAGTTGACTTTGAGAACTTAAATGGAGGATCTTAAGGTTGGATGCATCTTGTTTCTATCTACATCTCACTTCTTGGACAGTTGGACGGCTCTCCTGCAAAGTTCGTAGGGTTGCCTTGGATGACATCCACCTCATACCTCCTATAGTCCAGCAGCATGTTATAAAGTTCTCTTTGAGCCCTATCAGGTCAGCCCCAGGTGAGTGAAGTCTGGAAGGGTATGAAACTAATAACAGGGATGCAAGCAAAGATGGGTGGTTTTTCAGGGGACAGAGATAATGCGAATGCCTTGAACTCCTTTTTTAATCGGTTTAGTACAGGGGAAGGGACCCCATGTACCGATTATGATGGGGACACTGACGAGGAGGATGTTATTTTGGGAAGTAGGGCCAATAAAGATGTTGGTTTCTCAATTTTGGAAGAGGATGTAATACGTGAACTAAATAAACTAAAGGTTAGAAAGTCGTCAGGTCCGGACTGTGTAAGCGCGAAGATCCTTCAAAGGTGCTCTGGGGAACTTGGCCCTGTTTTCTGTGAACTGTTTAATCGTAGTATTTCAGCTG
This sequence comes from Engystomops pustulosus, assembly GCA_019512145.1. Classification (NCBI taxonomy): domain Eukaryota; kingdom Metazoa; phylum Chordata; class Amphibia; order Anura; family Leptodactylidae; genus Engystomops; species Engystomops pustulosus. The sequence continues at coordinate 470 of WNYA01000925.1, read as the reverse complement.
ATTTGGTTCCTACGTTATGGAAGACGTCGTGTATTATCCCGGTACAAAAGGTCAGGGCTCCAAGAGAACCAAATGACTACCGCCCGATAGCGTTAACACCGATAATTATGAAGGTGCTTGAACATTTTATTTTGAGACATCTTGCTGAAGTAGTTGGACCGTATCTTGACCCTCTACAATTCGCATACCAACCACGTCTGGGTGTGGAGGATGCGATTCTTTACTTGCTCCACAGGGTATATATGCATCTGGACGAGCCGGGGTCTGAGATCAGGATAATGTTCTTCGACTTTGGGAGTGCTTTTAATAGGATTATCCCGAAACATCTATGTCAGAAATTGGGTAAAATGGGGGTTGGTTCTGGCCCAATTCAGTGGATCTTTAATTATCTGACATTTAGACCACAGAAGGTGAAAATTGGAAACACGGTGTCGGATGTGGTTGTGAGTAACATTGGAGCCCCACAGGGG